>CM025145.1:20732668-20745425 GCA_013467495.1 Gossypium gossypioides | reverse complement strand
ATATATAAGAAAATATATTTAATATTTCTACATTCAACGAATTCACTATGACCAATTAATTTAATTTCATTTTCGAACTTCAAATTTGAAAAACCATAAATTAATTTTTCAAGTCATTTCTATTTAGAGAAAACCACATTTATTTCCAAATGTTTCTCATTTCTCTAACTTTACCATTTTTATTCATTTGATTCAATATGCAATTCATTTCTACTTTCAACGAGCTAGCAAAGGGACCAATTAGACATTCGATTAGGGTTCAAATGATTTATAATTAAATTCCAGCTTTTAGCCTATTAATTATAAACTCATTTAGTCACGAAATCATTCCACTATAGTATCGTGACTGAGCTCTCCCTAATGACATACTATTACGAAAGTAGCTCGATCAATGTTCGTCAAATGACCTTGTCATAAGTGTGTTACCCTCATAGGATATCCTTAATCTCTTTGGAATAAATCCGCTCTCCTAATATGATCCTATTTTATCCACATTACATCTTCCTTCATAAAAAATCAATTACTATCAAATAGTAATTAAGTCATTCATCACAAAGACGAACAACCTATGACCATGTTTACTTTTCATCTATCATGTAATGCAAATGAGAGGATATCATTTACCCATATCTTGGGCTATGAATTCCACTGTAGTGAATGACGCTACATACTGCAAAAGTCGTATACCCAACGCATCAGCTTTCAATTCCTTATTTATTTGAACTTAGGCTTTTACTTACATCAAAGTATATGAGTCACACATACATAGTCCGTCAGCCACTTAGGATTAAGGTATGCCACACTTTGAACGTCACAAGTGAATAAATCCATAAACGAATTTAGGATCTATTCTTCTTGGGTCCAGTCCGATATACTGTCAATCCAGTCAGCCACTTATATGTCTCTATCTTCTTGGAATCATCCGCTCTGATGCCCAAGGTAAGGCATTTCCCTAATTTGACTTGATAGACAACATATTAGTCTTTCAATCGGTTTGATCATTTCCAATTAGACTTTGGTTCATCTACTAATATAAGTTGTCTTTCCGTATTACGATCCGATAATATAATACTGTTTAGTATTTTTAAACATTAAACAACCAATGAGTCAATATTTGCTTCTATTTTACTTTGCATGTAAAAACCACATGATGACATTATGCAAAGTATATTAATGTAATCCATGTATTATTTTATTAACAAATCTATTCGAAAAAATTAAAAGTTTACAAACGAATATACTACATTTAGGGAACCAAATCTAACATTTAACCCAACCCTCAAACCATTAGCCCACTAAATTTTAAACCCATTGATCTAATAACAAAACCCAATTAAATAACCCAAAAATTGAAATTACTAACAAAACCTAACTAACTAAATAACCCAAAACTTAGTTTTAAAAAAAAAAAAACTTAAAATCAAACTCAACTACTCACTGCGTGCATTGATATTTCATGCCCTAACACCCAAAATTGAAAATCCCATTGCAAAAACTAAAAAGAAACCTCAAAATAGATTCAGAAGTAGCCAACAAGAGGCGTCGTTCACTACTATTCAACATCTAGATAATATTCCATTTAATGAAAAGGCCAAATAATTCTTTACAAAAAAGCTTGTTTATTCATTACAAAACATTAAAAAATTTTAACTAACAAAAAAAATCGACTGACCTAATGTCGATTTGGTTTTTTCGGTTTCCTCATATATGGTTGGTTGGTTCAATTTTTGTAGGGCATAGGTTAGTTAAGTCAGTTTTTAAAAAACGACCAAAAAAATCGATTGCACACCCGTACTTCAAGATGAATATCCTCATAGTATTTTCAATATGGATTTCTTAAGAATGCTCATTTTCATGTCTTTTGACGTGACATCATTCTTAAACATCATGTTAAAAGGAGACTCCAATTGAAATATGACACATATCTCAATCAGAATAATTGATCCATTTAAATTGATTAGGTTGATAAATTGGTTTGCCATATTGTCAATTATGTAAGACCCCACACCCAACTCGATCATTGAATTTAAGAGGTGAGATGTCACATTCATTTTTGAAGCAACTACAATCTCATTTCAACATCTAAAAGAAGAATCATATGAAAAAAAATAAGTATAATCATGCATTCAATGAAATAAATGAGTTTTAAAACTTCTAATAGCATTATCAATTCAAATTTGGGTTCTGCTTAAGTAAGCTTACAAAAGCTCTCATTAATTACTAGTAACAAATGAGGGACTAAAATGTAAAAATGGCTAAAACATGGGGTCTTGTCATGACACTGAAAGATGTTTGTTGCGATATTGAGGACAACTAACTCTTGGTGTTGCGACTTTACCGAGGTATGTTGCGACTTTGAAAGTAGTTACTTGATATTGCTACTTCAGCAAGGGAATGTTGCGACTATGGAGACATCAGCTTGATGTTGCAATTTCAGTAGAGGAATGTTACGACTATGAAGATAGTAGCTTGATATCGCGACTTCAGTAGAGGAATGTTGCTACTATGAAGACAATTTTCTCAATATTACATCATTTCTTACAAGTCTACCAAGCACCAATTCCATTTGGTCTAAAATTACCTAAAAGCTTATCTCATTACATTATAAGCATTAAACACGAATATCAAATACAATCCTCGTCATATCTAAACACCTATAAACACATTATCACAAGTATATACATATTATTTACTTATTCTAGATTCATACATCATATTCTTAACTTGGCATGCAAGTTATATCTCAATAACAAGCATAACATAACCAAAATGAGTAAGAAAATAATTTTATCACTAGATTAGTACATATACATACCACCAAACATATATAGTCACATTCAAAATGTAAACATTTCCTACCATAAGTACTAAAACAACAAGATGAACCTAAAGACCAACTTAAAACTCTAGGTACATGCCATCTGCTACAAGCATATAAAAACTATACAAAATTTGCTGAGTCGAGAATTAAGTCTTGGATGTTGTCGCACTCCTCGAGTCTTTGAGATCTAATGATACCATCGTACGGAAAAAAAAAAGCATACGCTGAGAAATAGGGCTTAATGGTGCTAACATGATTTAAAGCAATAAACAAATATAAGCAAAATACCAAATTCATCTAATATGAAATCCAACTACTACCTAAATCATGTTTGCATTCATTGTCTCATGTATTTAACATATCATATACTAACATTCAATTCATCCATCATTATATCTCAATTATATCCACATTATAGCCTATCACAAGAACCATTTCTCTTTCTCATTACATTTTCAAACTTACTGATTCGTTTTATAATCGTATCGGCCCTCAGGGCTCATATTAACCAGATCACATGGTCATCTACATGTCATCTTCTATTTCTTTAACATTAATATACAATTACACAATTTAATATCCAATATCAATAAGCAAAATACATGTTCCATAATCCCTATTAATAGGACATGGACTCAAGATAGATACACGGATCATCCAACCATCACACCAAAATATCTGACACTCAGTGCCTCATTAATACATCTAAATATGTGCTTTATGCTTCATTGGTATAAATTGAAGTAAATATTTATAAATGTTCCTAGCACCTCATCGATACATCTGAAGTATAATATGCACTTCGCACCTCATTGGTATAAATTGAAGTAAAATCGTATACACTAATCCATGGCATGCCAACTATACCTGACTCTATTCAAGATTATTAATAGAGTATTCTATGTTTCAAACATATACATAGTTCACATATCATAGTCTAATACATAACAAATTCACATCATGCTCAAATCAATTTCATACCATTTCATATTATCATAAAAACCATTATTACTTTTTTCACAAGTTATCAATTATTTCATACTCACCTATTTATGAGACAAGTAAGTTCATTACCTTAAGCAAACTAATTGCAACAACCGTATGTATATAATTTGAATTCAAATCAAGAAAGCACAAATCAAAATAGGCTACTTGTCTATGACCTTCGCTTTTCCTTTATCTCGAGACGGCCCAACATCATTTTTAGCTACGTACGATAAATTTGATAATAGAAATAATATCAGTTTCACACAAACACATGAAAACACAACAATTTAACCTAATTTATATTTTATTCAATTTAGTCCCTTATATTTGAAATGCTTATATTTTCCAATTTTTAATATCGAATCAAAATCTAATTTCATATTCTTTCATCAGGGACCCCAAGCTTTCAATCCATGAAAAAATTTTCTAACAACTTTCATTTTTTTCAATTTAGTCCATAATATCAAAATTAACTGTATATCTAAACCTTTAATCTAAGGTAATTTCATTATATTTTAATATAATCCTAACAAAATCTATATATGTATTATTATTATAATTCATTATAATCAACCTGAATTTCACTAAGGTTCAACAATAGTAACTTGGTAAACATATACCAATTCAAATTTATTACACATGGGTTTACTAAATCTAGTTTACAAGACCATGAATTCATAAAAATTCCAAAAGAAAAGCATGTTTATCTTCGGGATTTTTGGACCGAACTGTAAAAAGAAGGCAAAATTTTCTTCTTCTTTTTTCTTCCTAACTTGGACAACAAACGAGGAATAAAAGATTTTTTTTTCTTTGCCAGTTACTTAAGTATATATATTTTGGATTAGTAACTTAATTAAGCTTAATGGATGGTCATGATTGAAAATTAACAACCATAATAGAAATAAATGGTTTAGATCATCCATATCCACTAACTCATGAATGGAAATGGTTAAATAGCCATTAACTCCTTTGCATAATTGTTAATTGGGTCCTCAAGTATTTTCTAAATTAAAACTCAATAATGATTTCACTTTTACAATTTAGTCCCTATACTATTATTAATGATTTTCTCATTTTAATTACTTGATCATCCACTAATATATTTTCATACTAAATGCATAAATTCTTCAATTCATAATTTCATTAACTCAATTTACAGGATTGGGTTTCGAAACCACATTTTCTGACACCAACTAACATCGAGTTGTTACAAATTGATATTGTAAAAGATTAAATTACTAACATTGCAAACAATGCCACTGAATTCAATGATTTTTAATAATAAATCATCTAATAAAAATAGTACTAATTTACTAGAAGAAATGTCATAACATATAATATATTCAACATTTGGCAATAAGATTAATAACATAACATTGGAAAAAAGAAAAAACACTTACATATTTACCATCAACAGATTTTTATTTACTAACATATACAACTTTGAGGATTGGGATCCCAAGTTTCTCTTTAGAAACTCTCCATTTTCTCTCTAGAAACTTTTTAGATCTAGTTCATAAGGTGACCGACCGCTACATCACTAATAATTGGTTGCCCTTTAATCCCCTACTTACCCTCTCATTTTCTCTACTTTATTTCCTTCCTTACCAACGAAATAACTTTCCTTTAAGCGCTTGACGATTAGAGAACTCTATGGATAACTCTAATGGTGAAACCTTCAGGATGTCTATCAATTTTTTGACACCTTTTCGTTGGACAAAGATCAACTATGTTGTTTGGATCACTTTTTTCACCTTTTACAGTGGGTCATTTTTTAAGAGGGATTGGTGTTTGTTGGAACTGAGAATGCAAAAATGAAGGATGCAAGAAGTTTCTTGAGCTTAAAGGCTCGATACTTGCTGAGCAAATAATTCAGAATTAAACTTGAAAGACAAAAGAAAAACAAGAAGAGCGAGTTTGATGATGAATCTTTAAAGAATTTTTCATTAACTTGGAAGATGGCATAATGCCAATACATATACCAGACATATGCTGGTAAAAAAAAACAAAATGGTTACCTAAACATTACCTACTACCACTAAGTACATTAAAACTTGTTGAAACAAAACTTGCACACTTGGTAAAGCTGATTTATCGGCTCAAACATTAAAAAATTACATCAAGTACATCAACAACTTAGTTCTAATCTAACTAAGTTACAAAATATCAATTGAAAGTAGTAAAATGAATAGCAGCATGAACTTTAGCTGCAACAGCTTGGCTCAGGCAGCTTCTGTTGGTTCTTGTTTGCATGCAGGCCAGCTTTAATACTCCTCCTTGGTTTGCATGCTGCAAACTCCCAATTTGACTCTCAAATGTTCGAACCTTGACCACTAAAGGGCTTTGTCAAGATATCAGCAAGTTGATCCTTAGAACTGCAATGAATCAGTTTCACCTCTTGAGCTTGTTCCATTTCCATAACAAAATAAAACTTAATCTTGAAGTGCTTTGTTCTCCCATGGAACACTAGATTCTTTGCAATTGAAACAGCAGACTAGTTATCACATTTGATCTCTGTTGCTTCCCTTTGGTGTAGATTCAAGTCTGTCATGTTTTTTCTTAACCAAATTGCTTGGTTAACAGCTCCTGCAGCTGCCACATACTTTTCCTCAACTGTTGATTGAGCAACTATTGTTTACTTCTTTGAACTCCAATAAAAAATAGCTGAACCAAGGGTAAACAGATACCCTAAGGTGCTCTTCATATTATCTATCGATCCAGCCCAGTCACTATCAGCATAACCAAGTAGCTTCATGCTATTAACTTTGCTAAACATCATTCCAAAGCTCAATGTACCTTTGATGTACCTGAGAACTCTTTTAGCAGCTAGAAAATGTTTCTCATTGTAGCAATGCATGAATTTAGACAGTAGACTTACTACAAACATAATGTTTGGTCTAGTGGTTGTGAAATAGAGCAAACATCCAACCAAGCTTCTGTAGGTTGTGTCATCTACCTTCTCGAAATCACCTTGGCTTGACAGCTTCTCTCCAACAGTAATTAGAGTGCTTGTAGCTTTACAATTCAACATGGAGAACTTGTTCAAAATCTTCAAGGAAAATGCCTTCTAACTTAGGAAAATCCCTTGCTGAGTTTGAGACACTTCCATACAAAGAAAGTAAGACATTTGTCCCAAATCAGACATCTTAAACTTTTTCTCCATTTTGCCTTTGAAATCAGCCAGCATTTCATAACTTTCTCCTGTCACTAGTAGCTCATCAACATATAGGGACACTATGAGTTGTGTTTCATTGCCTTTCTTCTTCACATACAGGGTTGGTTCACTGATGCTTCTGTTGAACCTCAAGCTAGCTAGGTAGCTATCGATTCTGTCATACCAGACACTTGGTGCCTATTTTAAGCCATACAAGGCCTTTTTTAGCTTGTACACATTGTCCTCATTGCCTGCAATTTTGAAACCTTTAGGCTGTTCAACATAGATCTCCTTATCAAGAAAGCCATTGAGAAAAGCAAACTTTACATCAAGTTGATAAATTTTCCACTGCTTCTGTGCAGCCAAAGCAACCAATAGCCTGATTGTGTCAAGTCTAGCTACTGGTGCAAATGTCTCAAAGTAGTCAATGCCAAACTTTTGATTGAATCCCTTCACAACTAGCCTTGCCTTCAGCTTGTTCAAAGTTCCATTAGCATTGTGCTTGGCTCGAAACACCCATTTCACTCCTATGACCTTCCTGTTTGGCTGGTTTTGTAACTAGTTCCCAGGTCCGATTCTTGTGAATCATGCTCATTTCATCAACCATGGCCTGTTTCTATCCTTGTTAAGCCTCAGCTTCTTCAAAGCAACTTGGTTCAACAACAGCCACTTCAACTCTCTTATATATCTCACTTAAAGGTATGGTTCCCCTAATTGGCTCATGGTCAATGTCCAATTCAGGAGCATTTTGATCAACTTCAGTCTGATCCATCATTAGATTTTTAGTAGCACATTCTGGTTCATTCTTATCCTAGTTCCAGCCTGACTTCTCATCAAACACAACATCTCTACTCACAAAGACTTTGTTAGTTGAAGGATCCATAATCATATACCCTTTCTTCACACTACTGTAGCCTACCAAGATACCAGGTTATGCCTTCTTGGCTAACTTGTCCCTCTTGACAGTAAGAACATGTGTATAACAGATGCAACCAAAGACTTTCAAGTGAGCAAGTGATGGTTTGAACCCAAACCAGGCCTCAAGTGGAGTTTTTTGAATCAATACCTTGGTTGGTAGCCTATTTTAAAGGTAAATTGCAGTGTTAACTGCCTCAGCCTAAAGTGTCTTAGGCAAATTTCTTTCAAACATTAGGCACCTAGCCATATCCATCAGAGTTCGCTTCTTCCTCTCACTAACACCATTTTGCTGAGGTGTATAGGTATTGGTGAGCTGGTGCTTGATGCCAGCTTTATCACAAAAGTCCTGAAACCTTGCTGAAGTGTATCCTGTACCATTATTTGACCTTAATGTCCTCAGTTTGCAACATGTTTCTGTTTCTACTGTAGCTTTGAACTTCTAGAATATAGAGGCCACTTCTGATTTTTGTTTTAGGAATTAAATCCAGCAATATCTTGAGCAGTCATCAATGAAAATGATAAAATACTTACTGCCAATCAGAGACTCTATCTTCATAGGGTCACATACATCAGTGTGGACTAGTTGTAATTTTTCTGAGGCTCTCCAGGCCTTGTTCAAAGGAAATGGCAATCTGGCTTGCTTTCCTAGCTGACACACTTCACAAACATCTTCTTTCTCAACTTATTTGGAGAAGTTTTCATCTAGGTCCTCTTTGGTCAACTAAGTTAGTGACTTATAGTTGATATGGTCTAGCCTCTTGTGCCACAGCTTGGATTCATCTAACACTGTTGTGTAGGCACTATCTGAGCTCTTGTTCTAGTCTACTACAAAGCTTCTATCAACCATGGTTACTGACATAAGCTTGGATCCACTTGGATCACTGATCAGGCATTATTTGCCTTTGAACATTACTGAATAGCCTTTTTTCTAGCAATTAAGCTATACTGAGAAGATTTCTGTCAATTTCAAGCACAAACAAGACATTTGAAATAAGTTTGATACCTGTGGGAGTGTTAATCAACACATCTCATTTGCCTTCTGCTTTGATGATGTGTCCATTGCCAACTTTCACCCTTGTTTTAAAGTTTCTATCAATGTTCTTGAAGATATCAGCATTAGGAGTCATGTGGTTTGTGCAACCACTGTCTATTAGCCATCCTTTTGTGGTTTTTCCTTTGGCATCAAAGCAAGAGACTGCAAAGACTTGCTCTTCCTGGTCGATTCCTTCTTCTGCCACTTGAGCTTCAGCTCTTGGCTGTTGAGGTTGGTTTTGTCTCAGCTTGCTTTTGTTTCTACAATCTTTCTCAGCATGACCCATCTTTTTGTAGACTTTACACTGCACATTAGGCCTAAACCAACAATTTTCTCCTGGATAACTGAGCCTTTTATAGTGTGGGCAAGGTGAATATCTCCTTCTTGTTCATCTCTTCTTGACTTGTCAGACCAGGCCTTTTTCCTTTTGTAGTCAGAGGAGCTCGAGGCAGGTCTGCTCTTGGCTTAGAAGGCACCTTCTTGATGCTGCTCCTGCCTGCTAGCCCTTCTTTGCTCTTGAGCATAAAGAGCATTGATCAGTGCAGTCAAAGAGATGCTAGTCAGATCTCTCGAGTCTTCAAGGGAAGAGATCTTGGCTTCATATCTCACAGAAAAAGTTGAGATAACCTTCTCTACAATTCTTGCTTCACTAAACTGGTCCCCAAGCAATCTAATGTTGTTCACAACAGCCATGATTTTGTCTGAATATTGCTTTACTGTTTCTTCCTCCTTCATCTTTAAATTTATAAATTCCCTTCTAAAATTCAAGAGTTGTTGCTGTATTGTTCTTTTAGTCTCTTGAAACTCCTCCTTCAGCCTATCCCAAGCTTGCTTTGGTGACTCACAAGCTATGATCCTTGTGAAAATCACATCAGACACACTGTTTTGGATGCAAGACATGGCCTTATGTCTCTTGGTTCTTTCATATGTGTGCTGCCTGATCTAAGCCACTGTGGGATTGGCTCTTAGAGGTGCTGCTTCAGCATCGGAGTTAACAACCTCCTACAAGTCGAATGCCTCCAGGTAGGTCTTCATTTTCACTACCCAAATGTGGTAGTCTTCACCATTGAACACTGGTGGTGGATCTGGAGAGAATCCGGATGAAGACATGATTTTTAGACTTGAAGAATGACAGGTCCACTAAGAAATAAGCTCTTGATACCAATTGTTGGAACTGAGAATGCAAAAATGAAGGATGCAAGCAGTTTCTTGAGCTTAAAGGCTCGATACTTGCTGAGCAAACAATACAGAATTAAACTTGAAAGATAAAAGAAAAACAAGAAGAGAGAGTTTGATGATGAATCTTTGAAGAATTTTTCATTAACTTGTAAGATGACATAATGCCAATACATATACTAGACATATGCCGGTAAAAAAAACAAAATGGTTACCTAAACATTACCTACTACCACTAAGTACATTGAAACTTGTTGAAACAAAACTTGTACACTTGGTAAAGCTGATTTATTAGCTCAAACATCAACAAATTACATCAAGTACATCAACAACTTAGTTCTAATCTAACTAAGTTACAAAATATCATTTGAAAGTAGCAAAATAAACAACAGCATAAACTTCAACTGCAATTGCTTGGCTCGGGCAACTTCTGTTGCTTCTTGTCTGCATGCAGGCCAGCTTCAACAGTGTTGAGTGGCGGCACTATGTGTCTCCTACAATAGATGGATTTTCCAAAATGGTCTGGATTGGTGCAATGTGACGACTTTATTTTGACAGCTGTTGTTTTCTTTTCTATTTTTATTTTTCTTGTTTCTTTTCCTCTTTTTTTATTATTATTTTTTAGGTTGATGTCTTCACTTCAAAGCTCTTCTTTCCATCCCTTGATGCATCAACTGGGTTTTTCAAATCAGATCTAAACACTATTCGAAGTGGGTTCAACACCTTTTTAAGGACATTGAAGATAACAAAGTGTTATGCTGGGTGGGGAAATGTTTCTTGTTCTCGTTTGATTATAAGACCTTAGCCTTGTTCGAGGCATTTGTCTTCTCAATGAGTTGTTCATGCTCATCCTCTTTCTCCTAAGTTGGCTCCTTTGACAAGTGAATATACTTAATGAATACTCTATGTATTCCTCACTTTATAAAACTCTGATTGATTTCCTTTCAAGAAAAAATATACAAATTGAGGAATTTTGAGAGTAATTGAAAAGGATATAGGGTGTTTAGAGATGTAAAAATTTTGAGAATCTTAATAACACTAATAACATAACAATGACAAAACAATAATTACATGCTAACATGACAGGTAAAAAAATTGAAAAGTAATTGAAATGGGTATAGGGTGTTTAGAGATGTAGAAATTTGTAGTAGAATTAACCAAAAAAAATTTAGAGTGCATATAAAGGGTTAGGGGAAAAGGTACAGGCAAACCGAGGTTAAACTCTTTCAATTCAAACAATGTAAAAATTAATTTAATCTCAACACACATAAATGTAAAAATCAAACTATCTCAAGATTTTTAAAGAAATCTTGACACTAATAAGTGTCGAAGTCATTGGAATATGATGTCATCATAACTAAATGACTAGACTTAAAGACTTTTTAGGGTTCTTACTAAAAAAAAAAAGAACCTCCATTTATGAGTGTTATGTAGGAAAAAAAGCGTGATGAAAAACAATCACATAAATAATTTAATTTGAGAAATAATTAAAATTTAAAATCCCCTTAAATAATTATTTTCTTTTTCTCACTTTAAGCAAAAGTTACTTTAGAGATAATGAGTTTGAAAGATGTTTAATTTTAGATACACTTTCTTTTTCCTTCCTTACCATAAGTGGGATAGGAAAAAGAAAGGAAGGCGGAGGTTAATATAAATATACTATTTTCGTTTAATTTTGGCTATTTAAGTTATTATAAACAACCAATACAGGGAAGGTGTAAAAGATGATCTATGTTTAATTTTTTTTTTATTAAATTATAAAATGAAATGAAATGGTTTATTAGTATTATATTCAAATTTTAAAACTTTTCAATTCAATGGTTTTATTCAAATTTCAAAGTGGGGAATGGTCCATAATAATAAATGATAGAAAAAGTTTTAATAAAAGTATTATGAAAGTCCTTGTAGTAGGAATTAGATTGTATTTTGTCTCTTCAACTTAAAAAATAGACAAATTAGTCTCTGATCTTTCTATTAAAAAATCCATCCATTTTACTATTAACAATTAGTTCTTCTAAGTTAATATGAGATACACGTGACACATCACGTGTCATTACTTGATTTTTTAATAAATTACAGTACAAATAAATAAAATTTTTAATAGAAAAAGTTAACATGCTCTTTGATGAACTAATTTATTTATTTTTACCAAAAAGAAAAAAGAAGAGTCAATGAAATAAATATAAAATGATGGATAGGGGTAGTTGGGATGACATCATAACCTATTTATAAAATAGTGGATTGGGTTACTCCTCATAATCAATCCACCCTGACATTGACATATATACATAATAAATGGGTGTTGCCTCGTTAATCTTCACTTGCAAGTTGTTGGGACATTAATTGTGATTTGTGAATCCAAGAGGCAAGTGTAAGGTCCGAAACCGGAAGCTTCATTTTTCTCCATTGGATTGAAGTTGAGGTTTTGGAGGTCTCTTAAATCTTCATGCCAAAGCTTTCGTGTTCGTGTGGTGTAGTGTGATATCTCCTGTTAGGCTTCATAATTAAAAAATGTGTGGGTTATGTTCATTAAAAATTTGGTATAAAATGAAATAGTTTGAGTTGGAATTTCAGTTTATACAAAATTTAAATATTTAAATTTAACTATATGGTTTTTTTTGTTAAATATTGAAATATATATAATTAAAATTACAACAATATTTAAAAT
>CM025145.1:20679915-20698837 GCA_013467495.1 Gossypium gossypioides | reverse complement strand
AATATTTAAACTATAGGTCCAATTTTATTTTAATAGGTGGATCATCATGTAAAAATTCAGCCCAAGGAGTCCATTTAATTCCTTTGGCTAAATTCCCATTAAAAGTCCACACTTAGAATTATTTTGTTTTTTTATTATTTAATGAGCATGGACGTCCACCCTTATAAATGAACAATTGATTTTTTTTTAAGTTAATAATAATTCTCTTTGAGTTTTTATTCAAGAATTGCTATTAAGTTTCTTTTAGAAGTTGTTTTCACAATCTTTTAGGTTGTGGGAATCATCTTCAAACTTTTTCTTGCCAAGATCTCTTTCTTAGAGGGGGATTAGAGTCATTGAAAAGAGTTCTGATTCTTAATGTTTCCAAGGCTTCTTAGGACGTCATCTTCTCTTTTCTATCCTTAATTTATCGTTTCTTGCTTATTTAAATTAGTTCTTGTTGTTTTGGCTAATTTTATTGATTTTCGTTCTAGGTTGAAGTTGCTTCAAGAGAGACGTTCTCTATCTTGTTCCATCAAGAAACACATCCAAATTAGGAGTTTTAATCTTTTCTTATTGTTTCAAACATTCTTGCACAAAACAGTTTGCTTTTGTTTTTAAAATCACTTCTAACAAATTTGTTTTGTATTTTGTTTTCCAGATCTGGTTGAGGCATTTTCTTAAGGTGCAAGGACGGTTTCTTTCCATCCAAGAAACCCTAATTCATTCTCTATTGGACCCTTTACCAGTCGGTTCATCTTTCTTTTGTTTTAATTTCTTTTAATTCTTCTTTATGACAACTAATATGTTATCGTTGTTTCTCGTTTATGTTTACGTTCACCTAGAGATCTCAGTTAAATCTAGAACTTGAGCAAACTTTATGATATGCTTCCGTCCTACCACTCTCATTCTTTATCAAAAGGGTTAGGATATGATTGGCATGTCAATAGGGTTTGGTTGGCGCTTGTACGAGATTTATTACAAATGTTAACGAGATCCAACATTTTTTACGGATTTTTTGTATTTATGTGACGTAGGTTTAACTCAAACGAGTAACCTAATGTGTTGTGATAATGGTTTAGCCTGGACGGGTAACCATATATATAAATGTACTCAGCTCAGATGAGCAACTAGTGTGGTGTAGTTATCTGTGTATCCGAGTCCGTTACTAGAGTTCATTGGGCAAAACAATTTAAATGAAACTGAGAATTTGAAATGTGATGAAATGAACTTGTTATCCAAATTGAAAAGCCATTGAATAGATTGAATTGTAAATGATACATTTTTTATGATCAATAATAGTTCTGATGATTGATTTGAATTATATATACTTGTTAATACCTTATGATTGTTGATTAAATGTGCTTTAGAAATAAGTTACATAAAAGTGACATGAATTGGCATGGTAAGTGCTTGTAGTATTAAATGATTGTGATTATAAGTCAATGCTCACACCTTGTTAGTGTTTTGATTGCCATGTCTAGCCAAAGTTATGCCAAGTTAAGCTAACTTAAAATGTTTAGGTAAAAATGAGGCCAGTCTTGTATAATACATATGAACTTACTAAGCATTCTATATGCTTACCTTTTTTGTTTCCTTTCCCTTGTAGACCGTCACCTTACGGAACTCATCAAGTTGGATTATCTCGAAACTCACACTATCATCGAATCAGTAGTTATGCGACCATTTTGAGTCTAGGGTTGTGGCATGTATATAAATTTGTTGGTGTATACCTTAGTGTGTATAATTCTTGTTGAGTTGAAAAATTTGTGATAATTATGATAAATGATGATTTTGAATGTTCAGCATGGCAAGTGATTCATTTCATGCATTATTTGGCAATGATTAATGTCATTAGAAAGGAGAAACATGAATCTATTTGAAATTTGTATATTAAAGATGGTAAAAGGAGGTAAGTAAGATAGCTAAGTTGGTATATAATTGGAAATGGCATGTTTGATGGTCATGCTTGAGATATGCATTGGGTGTATGGTTATTTTGGTCTATTTCAAGATCATGTAGGTTTTTGGATAATGAAAATGTATATGAATTCAAATGTTGGGTTTGATTGAGCATGGTTGACATAGTTAGGTGGATATATGGATTAAATAGGCTTAAGTGATGAATGGTTGAATTGCATGGTAATAAATGATTTGGTGAATTGAGTTCATGCTTGAACTGAGTTAGTTTGGCATGGTAAAATAGCTTTATACTTGTGAGCATTGACTTATAATCACAATCATTTAAAAATCACAATCATGTATTAAATAAGTTACATAAGTCAATGCTTGAACTGAGTTAGTATGATAACACATGGAGTTGTTTGAAGGTAATTGAATTGATATCAAAATGTACATTTTGCCAAAAACAAGGGCCACGTCTTGACGACCAACATACCTCGTCGCAACGTTGACCGAGAGTAAGTGACGTCGTGACATCAAAATGCATGAATTCACGACGTGACTTACTGAGTTGCCGACATCACAACGTGGGTGAAGTCTCGACGTCGGTCCCAAATTTTTAAGACTTTACAATTTAGTCCTAATTCATGTACGATTTAACAAAAGAGCTCTCATAAGCTCGTGTGGAACTTGAAAGTGATTCTAATATATATTTAGAATATGAAAGATACTTGTTTGCATATGTGATTGGTCGGATATTGTTTATTTGTCTGAAGTTATTCCAACGATGATTGTAGCATTCTGCAGCTTAGATCCGACGATCGGGTCAGGCGAAGGTTGTTACAATCAATGTATAGATAATGTGTAAATTGAGATTTTGATGAACTAAAAGTGACTTAACTGAAATTGTACCATAAAAGGGTAGATGTCTTAAATGGCAAGTTGACCATAAAAAAATATAATCGCATAGGTCGATTATTAGGTAAAGAAATAAGAATTTATAAATCAATGTTAATAACTAAAGAAATAAGAATTTATAACTCAATATGTTAAAGGTTTACTGTAGGACTTTACTAGGTCACATTAAAGAAAGGGTAAACGATACAAATGGTTATCCAACTATGTCAGCATTCATGTTTTGGTTATTCAACTTTAAAAATTTTCAATTTAGACACTAATGTTTGAAATTGTTCCTATTTTAGTCACCCGCCATTAAATTAAATTGATCCTAATTTTATCAGTTTGATCCTAATTCTAAATAATTCAATAAATTTAACCTTCATATTTACAAATTTTATCAATTTGATCCTCAAACTTTCTAACCAAAGCATTTAGAAGTGGAATGCCTCTGGTTTAAAAGCTGAAAGCTTTAGTTAGGAAGTTTGAGGATCAAATTAATATAATATTGAGGATCATATTAATAGAATTTGTAAATGTAAAAGGTTAAATTTATTGAAATATTTAGAATTAGGATCAGATTGATAGAATATGTAAGTATTGAAGACTAAATGTGTTATTATATCTATTGGGGATCGACCCGATTAAGTAACGAAAAAGTAAAAAATAGCGAAAGAAATTGAGAAATTGAACACACAAATTTAACGTGAAAAAACTCCTCCGAAGAGGATAAAAAACCACCGCCAAAGATGATTTTACTATAATGGAAAAAAGAATAAAGAGTACAAACGATGGAGATAAAAACTAAACCTCGAAACCCGAAAATAAAGAACGCTCAAAACGTAAACAAAAAATTCTCCAAAAGTGTTATGAGTTCTAATATTTTAATGGGTGTGTTTTTAAGGTTGTAAAAGAGCCTATTTATAGGCTAAATTCGTAGGTCAAATAATAATAAAATAATCTAGACTAATCAGAGTTCCACTAAAACAAATAAACAAAGTTTAACTAGTAGATTATCTCTCAAATTTGACTGAAACATTAGTCATACTTAACAAATCTCCACCTTGACTCGTATTTCCACAACGTCATTTTTACTAAAGCCCGTCACGGGCCTATCTTGAACTATGCAAGGATTTAATTGAGTTGAATCTGTGCTTAGAAGTTGGAAGACTTCTAGCCTTCAACTTGTGCACTGCCAAATCAAAACTAACTCGAGTTTAATTTTCACGAATATAGTGCCCTAATTTTTCAAAACATGCATCCAAAAGAGAACCTCTCTTCAACAAAACAGTCATACGTTTTTCCCTCTTATGACCAAATTGCCTCCGCTGCAAACGAGTTGACTTCGACTTCGTAACAGACGAGGGACGTTCAGTTCACCTATCACTGTAAAATCTTCCAGAATATAATGACTGTCAATCCTTTTACCTTTTAAAAAAATGAAAGCCCCACGAGACACCTTAATGTCACTCGACTCGATGTTGATTCTGCAACCTTTTGAGTCTAAAATACTCAAGGAGATGAGATTCTTTCGTAAATCAAGTACATACCTGACATCTAAGAGTTCCCTAATCATCCCAACTTACATCCTAATTTTAACAGTACCAATATCGATTACCTTACTGAATAAAACATTTCTCATGCGCACAACTCCACCTTCAACCAAACTATATGTAGAGAACCATTCTCTATTAGGACATGTGGAAAGAACATCTCAAATCTAGGATCCACTTGGACGTAAGCTCAGAGCTATCGCTCGTTGACACTAACAAGAAATCATCACCGCTCTCATTGGCGAAATCAACACCAACCACATCTTCCTCGTTACTTTCAGCAACCCTTTTATTTCGCAGTTTATAACAATCTGCTTTGACGTGACCTAACTTCTTACAATAGCGACACCTTTTGTATTGCTTCTTTGATGGTACTAATGTAACACCCTATACTCAGTCTAGTCGCCTAGCCCAAGTTCTAGGATGCTACAACACCGTCTCATATCGATTTCATCATAATCATCACATTTAATATACAAGCATCCTTATTTTCTTTCGTTACTATGCAATCATACAAATATTAAGACATGCAAACTCAAATTAACGTTTAACCATGCTACCATTCGACAAACAAATAAAAAATGGACATACATCAAGCATTGGGACCACTTAACAAATTTTCCCAAAAATGTTACGTAGGTATCAGTACTAAATGAGTGGTATCGATATTTTCTTTAAGTGGTATCAATACCACATGAAAAATTAATACCAAACTTGCATTCTGTTTCTCAATTAAAAGCCAAAGTCTCGAAAATTATCCGTACTGCCATAAAATATTTATATTTTAGCCCCAAGTATCAATACTCGAGCAAAGGTATCGATACCAAGTATCGATACCAAATCTCTATTCTGGCTCTCTATATGTTTCAAAACACAGAGGTATCAATTTTAAAACCCGATTACTGATACCTCTACTCCAGACCTCAAAAATGCAGCATACATAAGCAATTAAGCCACTCCAATTTAGTTCCTAAACATCATATATCAATTACTTCAACAAATAATCAATCAATGGCCTAATTAATAGTTCAATAATGCAAAATCGTGTTCGAGCAAGTAACGACAACCCATCCTCATGTTCATGAACCCAAGCATAACAATAATATGTAATCCTTATAAATCGAACCAAAAACCAACAAAATGCCTAAATGTTAACATGGCTATAAACAAGTCTACCACATTGCCTTGTTCCCAAAACATAAACAAATAACAATAACACCTACGAAGTCACAGAAATAGACTTGCTTGGAATCACCCCTCAGAAACCACACCGCTCACACCGGCACATAACTAATTTGCAATGGTTTAAGAGGAGAGGGTGAGCTTAACAAGCTTAGTGAATGCTCAGAATAACCACAATGCAAACAATTCATCAAGCATCAATGAAACAACTATATAGCATAACCTTAACAGTTCCAACTCTAGTGTCATATTATACTTACTCATGCATTATTACTAGTTCTTTTACATGGTAAACATATTCAATTTTAAGCATATATCACATTACACATATAATCACATAACATTTAAGCATATATCACAATACTCATATAATTATAAGTTAAGATAGTTTGGCACTTGAGCTATGAAACATAAAAGTGAGCTCTATCATCACTCATCAGATACACGGATCTCCAACACACCATAGAGACTCATAAAGTCAAACATGTCCCAAAAGTGAAGCATAAAGCTAACATTCTCCTTATTTCCCCTCAGATGTCTCATTGAATGGAGCTTAGTTCACATTCTCTTATCCCTCCAACATGTCCCAAGGCCCCAACGCCTAAAATCACTATACATATAGGTGAGTGCTCACAATCCTATAAAATGCCAGATATATCCAATGGTCTCAAAGGTCACAAGGCTAAAATATCTATTATTAACACACACATATTACTTACCGTTCACTGCACTTATTCACTACAAATATCACATTATAACATAACATTATCACTGTCATATAGCATGTATAACATGCTTACATTTACACTTTCTCAACGGTTATCATAACCACATCTCACATGTTATAGCATCTTATCTCAATTCACATATTTAGAAATACATAAGCACTTTGTTCACAAGATAACATAGGTATGAGAAAGCTTACACTCAAAATTTAGAGTAGGGGTTCAGGCTACTACTAAATTCCCAAATAACACATTGAATCATGTCCACAAGCAATTATTTCAAACACTACCAACACGCTTTCGTCGAAAAGCTGAAAGTTCAAACTAGCTTTTCCTTGCCTTTATCTCTACTCGTAGAGGGTCCTATTGATTCCAACGCTTCAAAAAGGTAACTCACACAGCAACACAATCAACATTAATCCAAAGATTCACATCAAACAATCCAAAAACACAAGTCTAAGCTAGGTTCTCATGTAACCAAAACCTTTAACATAGCAAACTTAAAACTCAAATATCTTGATCTATACTTAACCTTTTTGCCTAAAACAAATTATGTTCATGTTATAAGTCACCTACGACTAATTCCCAACCTTTAAACTACACAAAAAATACTTAGATCATAGTATCAACTTTTTCGACATGTTTATGGTAATTTTCTGAAAATTCATTAAAATTCAAGAAATCTTTAACGAAACTTCAAATTAAGTTTAGAAACCTCTTAACCATGTCAAAACTAATTAAAAATACTTTGAAACCATATTTTTACTCAAAATCTCAAAATCCACCATTAACGGGCTAATTTTTGACTTTTATTTAAAACATGTGATTTAATGCCTAAAACTTAGTTTTAAAGACTAAATAGCATTTAAAATTAATAGAAATATGAATGGTTACCTTAGTTGGAAGGAAAATGGACTTTTGTTGAAAACCCAGAAAATCCACACACGAAGAAGATGATGAAATTTATGGAGTTTTTGAGTGTTTTCTTGAAGATTTATGAAGGTAATTGACTTGGGGAATGATAGAAATCAAAACATTGAAGATTTAACAGAGAAAATCGGATAAGGGATTTGGGAGAGCAAAGGGACGACAACATACACAAAGGATAGAGAAGATTAATGTGGGTTTTATGAATATAAAGGGGGGAAATAGGGTGAAAATTAAAATTTAGTTTAATTGCCTTTTAAAAACTCATAATTTAGACCATTTTACAAATCAGTTCTATTTTCAAAATTAAAGGTATTTAAAACTCATTTTTCGAAATTGATTTAATTTTCTAAAAACCATAGTAAAAAACATTACCAATAAACCATGTCACAATATTTTGAACACTCTAAGATTAAAATTCCTAAAATACCCCTAAAACTCTTAAACCCTATTTTGGGTGTGATAACCAAAACGGAAGCTTGCCTATCTACCTTGCTATTCGAACCAAACTTATTATCGAGTTTGTCTTTAATCAACAAATGACCCTTTACATCCTCGAAAAAGAGTTTGTCTCTGCCATAAATCAAGGTCTCCTTGAAAGACTTGTATGAAAAGGGTAAAGAGCACAATAATAGCATAGAATGATCTTAATCGTCAATCTTAACCTCAACATTCTTTAAATCATTCAAAAGAGTAATAAATTGACTGATATGATCTCTAAGAAGCTCACATTCATTCATGTGAAATGTAAATAAACGTTGTTTCAACACTAAACGGTTAGCTAGAGACTTAGTCGAATAAAGAGTTTCTAACCTTTTCCACAACATGGATGAGATTTTCGCCATCAATACCTCCTGCAATACCCTATTCGCGAGGCACAATTAGATTGCAGACAGGGCCTTTTCATCAAGCTCCTCCCATTCTGTCTGATCTAGATTCTTAGGCTTTTTCCCAGTAACGACCTTTTAGGTCAGTCTAAACTAGAATTGTCATCATCCGAACTTGCCACAAATTAAAATTTGTGACACCATCAAACTTTTCAATGTCAAACCTTGTTGTTGTCATCTCTAAACAAGTTGATCTATAAAAATTGAACTAACTATGATACCATTTGTTGGGGATCGACCCGATTAAGCAACAAACAAGTAAAAAATAACGAAAGAAATTGAGAAATCGAACACATAAATTTAACGTGAAAAAACCCTCCAAAGAGGATAAAAAACACAGACAAAGATAATTTTACTATAATGGAAAAAACGAAGAGTATAAAAGATGGAGATAAAAACTAAACCCCGAAACCCGAAAATAAAGAACCCTCAAAATACAAGATTCTCCAAAAGTCTTTTAATGGGTGTCTTTTCTAAGGTTGTAAAAGAGCTTATTTATAGGCTAAATTTGTAGATCAAATAATAATAAAATGATCTAGACTAATCAGAGTTTGACTGAAACAAATAGACAGAGTTCAACAGGGAGATTATCTCTCAAATTTGACTGAAATATGAGTAATACTCAACAAAATCAATTAAAAAAAACATTCCGTTATTAATTTAAATACAAATTACCAAAACAGGAGTGAATTCAAATGTTAACATCTAAGTTAAAGAATTTAAAATCGGGTAACTAAAACAGAATATAATTGGGTGAAGTAAAATAAAGGAAAGAATATTGGAGCCTGGTCTCACCATTGTTGGAAGCCAATATCCTCACGTCATGCAAGTTTTTGACAGACAAGTGAAGAGAATATTTGGGATTTAAAAGAAACCATTTCTAAATGGTTTAATGAAATGGTAAAGAAAGCTGAAGTGTTAAGTTAAAAAATACAAAATTGAACTTATAATTTTTCAACCACACAATAGTTCCAAAAAACGTGAATTCTTTAGAATAATTTGAGAATTTTATGAGCATGGATAAATTAGTCGGGTGTGATATGTTTCATTTAACTTATCAGTAATTCAACAGAAAATTATAGCGATGCCATTATTTGAATAACTTTTAGTACAAGAATTAATTTTGAGCAAATTTTAGTAGGAGTAAAATGAATTTTATCTCGATATACTTTGAACTTATGTCATAATATACCTTCTATATTTTTGTTTGTTATTCTAAATACTAAAATATGAATATATGAATAGCATTTGGTAGAGAAAAAGTATGGTGTAATCTAGCCAGTGCTGGGAATGGGATCTGTCAGATTGGGCCAACACGGCCTGGCATAAGAACACTTTGTTTGATCGGCTAATTAATCCATTTCCTGTCTGTAAACTATAAAGCCATAGCCTTGTTGTATGTCTAAAAATTGAAAAACAAAAATGTCCTCTGTGCTTGTGTCTTCCCCTGTTATCTTCCCTCTCTCCAATTCCAAGTCCAAATCCAGTCTTTGGAGTCCCTCACGAAGAACAATCTCTCAACTTTCTGTCAACAATGGTGATGACATCATTGATTCTTCTTCAAACACTCCAAGATTGATCACCTTCTTAGGCAAAGGCGGCTCCGGCAAGACCATCTCCTCTGTTTTCGCTGCCCAGGTACTACTTCCTAGTTGCACTTTGTCACCAATTAACGGAAAAGGAAAGCTGAAGCTCATAGATAGGGTTAATTAGAAATGGCCCCTTTTTCCAAATATCATCTAATCTCTTTGTTTCATGCCTTTCTTTGCTGCTGCTTAGCATTATGCAATGGCTGGACTCAGCACATGCTTAGTGTTACAAGGACAGGATCGCACTGCTGACTGTCTTCTCAATTGTAAGATCGACTCCTCTCCTACTCTATGCACCCGCAACCTTTCTGTTGTTAGGCTGGAAACCACTAAAGTATGTTCCTTTTCCATGCTTCATCATCTATCTATTTCAAATGGGTTTATTATAATTACGCTGAGAATGGATTATTCGTTAAACTGCAGATGCTTCTTGAACCTCTAAATGAGCTGAAGAAAGCAGATGGCCGTCTTAATTTGACACAAGGAGTTCTGGAAGGGGTGTGTATGTAATATCTCATCATCCTTTTTACCTTAGGTGTTTGCACTTCACACTATGAATGTTGATTTTGACATGTATTAGTCTACTAGGTTGTTGGAGAAGAGCTTGGGGTGCTTCCCGGGATGGATTCTATCTTTTCACTACTTGCACTTGTGAGGCTTCTGGGTTTATTCGGGAAACGGGCTCGGAAGAACCATCAAAACGATAAATTTGACATTATCATATATGATGGTATCAGCACCGAAGAAACCCTAAGAATGATAGGTGCAAGCAGTAAAACAAGGTTTGGAAATAGACAAAACAATTTATCTTTCTTGCCTAAAATGAAGTATGTACACAAGCCCTTCTAACTCTGCACAGACTCTACTTGAAGTACCTGCGGAGCATGGCTGAGAAAACTGACCTTGGGAGATTGGCTGGTCCTTCACTCCTGAGACTCGTAGATGAAGCTATGGGCATAAGTGGTAACCCATCCCAACTCACTGGAACAATCAGTGCTGAAATATGGGACAGTCTGGAACGAATTCTTGAGGTAACCACGGAATGGATTTCATTTTATCATTCACCAAGTTTTTGCTATAGGAGATTGAAAGGCTGTAAGTTGTGCAGAGAGGATCTTCAGGATCTTATCAATTTGGGTGCTTTCTTGTGATGAATCCAAACATTTCAATATCAATCAGTTCAGCATTACGTTACTGGGGTTGTGCAATCCAAGCTGATACGCAGGTGGGTGGTGCATTTGCCATTCCTACCCCTCATTTGGATGTTGAATCAGTGGAAAATCTGAAGAAGAATTTGTATCCCTTGCCTTTTGCTTGTATTCCGAATCTTGCAGTGGATTCCCCTCAAGATTGGAATGCCATCATGATGAACAATAGCGTTGAGGGTGCAAGGGGTCTTCTTTCTTTGCCAGCAAGCCAGAAGGTTTCATCGGTAATTTTTGACACAGCAAAGAAAACAGCAACCCTTCTCATGCCAGGTTTCGAGAAGTCAGAGATCAAGCTATATCAAGTATGTTCAGTTCTGAATCCCTCAATTCTTTTCAAGTTGTGTGATAGTTTTGAAGGTTCAAAAGTCGTTTTTAAGTTCTCATTGCTCCTCCCATGTCATCACTTGTAAAAATTTTGATTTGGTGAATTATGCTGATGAGTGTTCATTGCATGACAAGTGCAGTATAGAGGAGGATCAGAGTTGTTGGTGGAAGCGGGGGACCAAAGACGAGTTATTTCTCTCCCACCACAAATGCAAGGTAAGGTAGGAGGCGCCAAGTTCATTGAAAGAAGTCTTGTAATCACTATTCGATAAATGCTTTGTGATCAATTTTTTCCACATTTGAGTGCGTCTTCTTGAAACGATAGGGATCAAATTTTATTGTGATGGTATCCCTTCAAATTGGACTCGTTAATAAGCCACAGGTAGCAAGATTAACCAATCTGCCTTTAAAGGCCCTTGATTTTGTCCCTTGCCTCCACCTCCTTTACACAAGCTTCATTTATCCTCATCTCAAACCATTATGATTCCTTAAATGCAAATACTATCAATAACCTTTTGAATATGATATTCCTGGTCAATGGAAAATAAAGTGCTTATATGTACTACATAAATTAATCCCTTTAAACATTATGTATGAAAAGTTCAAAACAAAATCATCATATAAATCCAACCAGGTACAACTCTAATAGCATCACGCAAGAAGTTAAATAAGTTCAGTCACTTAATGCTCTAGTAGAGAAAGATATTACTCTTATAACATATCGGTACTTGAAAGTATACAATTCACAATCATGTGATTTGATTACTCCAGTAGAGCATCGTTCAACTTCCACATGCAGTGTTAAAGATTGGTTATCGTAGATAATAGAGATGATGCCATAATTGGGTCTGTACACCTGCCGTATGATAGGAGTTATTCAGATCCCCGTCACCCATCTAATCCACGGTAAGTAAAGCAGTTCCCTCCAAATAATTTTGCTTTTCATATACACATACAGTTCCCCAAAATACATATATGGCAAATCAACCACCATATAGAAATTATGCTAAGTGGCAAAACAAGCTCATCTTAATTAAACTGAATGCGACTTTTCATTAGATTAGATCCATGAAATAAGTATGGACAACGAGAAACAAAATAGGTCATACTGATAATCCAAAGCATAATGCCTACTTTTATTTCTGAAGAATTAATAAAGAAAAACAAATTCTGAGCATAACCCTACATCAGTCTTTACCTTTGCTGGGTAGCTAGGCCTTCAATGTGTATCTGCTGTAACATTTCAAACAAAAGAGAACACCTTAACATGGCCCGCCAGCGGCTATAAACATTTTGAAATATCAAGCACACCTATGGAGCTCGCATAGACATAGCTCGCCCACTACCCCTCCCCACATGCCCATACCCTCTTCCATGATAACCACCCCGAAAGCGACCACCACGTCCACCTCGATGTCTTGAAAAAACACCAAATGTCTGCACCACCAAAACCAAAATGACATCAAACAAGGTCTGCATATTTCGGAGAGCAAATAGGAAGAAAAACATGAAATGCATCACGACCTCTGTGTCCAATTTCATCTGCTCAGAGAATCTTGGCCTTCCATTTTGTGTGTCGTTATCAAGGGCATTGCAGGAGAGAGTATCAAAAAAGTCATCCTTACTGTAAACAGGCTACAATACAAAACCAAACTCAAAGAGTGGGCAGGGAGCCTTTAACAGAAATCAAACTGGTACGAAAGTCAAATAAAAGGTCGCAATGTGACCTTGGCTTGAACCTTAGATGTTTCGGCATCATCTTCATCTTGATAACCATCTTTATCACTGGCATCCCCTTCTTTATCCTTAGAATTTGATTTGCTACTCTTACCAAGATGACCCCATACTTCATCTTTCTTGAATTTCTCATTCATTGCCATGAAATCGAAGTCCTCAGTAAATTTTGTAACTGGACGTGAATTCTACCAAAAAGAGATTTTCATAATATCATGTCAAAGTCTTGATGAATAGCTCTAACCACCGAAAAATGTACTAAAATTCATCATACAGTAACAGAATCTGCCAAAAGTGCATCTCTAAAACATTTACAAACTAATCCAATCCATATTTTTCCTCAATCAATTACCTACTCAAATGAAATAGTTTACTCTTTAATCACAAGGCTTCAAAAAATATATTCAGTTTGCTGCATCTTGTCATATTTGTGAATTCTTAAAATTTTGGACTGCAAATGTGAATGATGTTTACCCAAGTTCCTCTTCCTCGTCCACGTCCTCTATAACCATGACGAGGTTGGAAGGAAGCTCCATTTGGCTAGAGAAACAAAAGAAAAAAGAAAGGCATTCATCAGGCCCCTAACAGTATTCAATTAAACAAATTGGTGTAAATGAAACTAATATACAAACTTCAACTCAACAAAGGTATTCACCATACACCAACAAAGCAACTTTTACATTTCAATATGCAGTCACAGCTAAATAGGAATTCATGTTATCAAAAGAATTCCTGCGATGATTTCTAGAATGGAATGTGTCAATCACCCACTTTGCATCTTATTGAACAAAAATGGTGATTCTGTTCCTCCATTGATCAAGAGTTTTGGTTCTTGTAAAGTGTTAATGCCAAAAATCACCCTTCTGCATTAAAAATGCCTACCTGTACTAAGTAATCAAAATCTACAAAAGAAATCCTTACAAAAGGAAATAGACTTTCGGTAAGAGCAAATCACAAGGATAACACTTCAATTCACTTGGCCAGATATTAACACTCTAAGAATCACTATTCAGTGTAATCTTCCAAATCAGTTATATTTCCAATTGCTGAAATTCTAACCAAATTCATACCTTCTCAAGCAGCCCATGGTCAACAAAAAATCAACAGAAAACATAGAAAATATGCACCCACATAACATAGCAACAAAAAGGAGAGAAAAAGACCCCAAAGCTTTCATGCTGCAACAGTCAAAGCACAAGAGTATTATCTATATGATGTGTCCACCATCTTAAACAAGTAGCTTCAGGAAAAAAATTACATTATTATGAAAAAAAAAAGACTGTCGGCAAATTTTAACACCCTCACTATTCTTATCATTCAACTGCAATCAATTTTGACAAAGCCCATAGGCATAAAGTTAATTTCTGTACAATATATTACTAATCAAAGCCAGAAGGCACAACATGCACTTTAAGCGCTACGAAATGCTCAACGTTTACTTAATATTCTTGTAAAGAGAGCTAATATTGTATCTGGTAAACAAAATCCAAAAACTAAAGAAACAGAGGACAAAGTCAAGGGTGCTTTTTATGTGCCTTTCACCTTGACAAAGGTGCACCAAGATGCAGAAGGCATGGACCCTCATCAAAGGCGCATAAAGGTGTGCAGAAACTTTATCTGTGATGCTCTTTAGTGTCTTGACAACACTATTAGCACATGAACAATTCCCTTACCAAAATTACTGTTACACTCGACACAATAAGTCAATAACCAGTCCTGAGGCGGTTATGAGATGCATTAAACAATACCTACAAACAAATTACAGCTATACCTCCCAAAAGAAAGAACCATTACCAAGTTTCACTAGTTTAACAACAGAAATGAAAATGGAAAATTGAAAATGGAAAATGCCAAGTACCTTATGGGCAGCACAAGGTAATGGCAATATTGGAGGCTGAGCTTCTGAGACAACAGGTGCTGATGGTTCAGTTGGTGATGAGAACACTTGAACCACTTCTACATCTTTATGAACAGTTGCATCAGGCTGTGGTGAAGGAACAACAGTTGTTCCCGACTCTAAGAGCTGACCAGGGGTCACCATTGATGGTGTAGGTGTTTCCATGGAAACAGAATTCGAAACCCCAATTATAGAGGATGCAGCCTGAGAAGTAGTTTCATGCAAAACGGTAGGATTAGTACTTGGCTTGTGGGCAATTGGTGGTACAATAGGATTTAATTCTGGACCAGTAGTCAAAGGAGAAATTGCTGGTAAGCTAGCACCAAGAGCAGCTGGAGAAATTGCAGGACTTGGAGCTTTATTAAGCAAGGCTTCTGAAGCTAGTGAAGCAGAGGGTGCAGGAGGCAAATCAGATGACAAAGTAGAAGTTACATTAGGGGAACCTGTACTGGGAGGAAATAAAGGAGGAGGAGCTTCAGGCAAACTTGAACTCTGTAAGTTGCCAAGTCCAATAGGAAAAGGGGCATTAAAATTTGGATATTGCATCGGTTGCTGCATGAAAGGTGGCATTGATTGTCCTGGAGAGGGCCTAAGCAAAGATTGATGGTGCAAATGTGGAGGCCGGTTTGGGGAACCATAGTATCCTTCCCAATACATTGGCATAGGAAGCCCATTACCATTAGCAGTTGGAGGTGGAGGCGATGCCCCCCATGAACCTAAGTTCCCTCCAGGTAGATATAAAGGTAGGGCTGCTTGATAATTAGACCCTGGTAGTCCCATTTCAGCAGCATGTGTAGTAGGACCGGTCAAAGGTCGGGTAGCAGCAGAAAGCACACTTGTAGTTGTGGAAACTGGGTGCGGAAACTGAGACTGCAATGATAGGAAAATCTTCAGGATTTAATGAGTCAGACTTAAATTAATGTTTCATTTCTTACTCTTAACCTGGATAATTGCAGGATCATCATTTATGGGTGGGGTAGGCTGTGCAGGTGGTGAAGATTTAACTTGTAAATCCTGCAAAACCAAGCCAAAAGAAATTTCATTAGTGACTATAAAATACATTAACATCTTGGTCAAGTTGATTACTTGGGAAGTGAAGAAGCACAGGAACAAACCTCCACAACGAGCAAATTAAGATTGGGGGCAAATGAATTTTGTGAAAGCAGGTAAGCATAATAATACCTTAATGTCACTTCCGCGGAATAATATGTACTCATAAACTTTGTCACTTGGGGGTACTTGCGGACCATCTTTTTTCCTTCCTTCAGTTCCAAATGATCGCACTGCCCAAACAGAAATAAAAGCACAAGTACATACAATGAATTCAAAAGGAGCACACCATAAAACTGCATAAAAGACTAGTAGTGACGGATTTGGAGAAAGTAAACAAATTAGAGCAGAGCAGAGAAACCAATTAAAAACACTTGAATTTGCTAAAGAATGAGTTGACGGATGCCCATATAGTAATTGAGTTGAATTTGCGGGTAAAAACAACAAATCCCAGCAAAATCAAGGTGCACGACTTGAAGTCAATAAAGAGCCCACGCAAAATAGTTGTTAATGGAAGAGAAGTGAAGAGAAGAGGGTACCGTTTTTTAATCCAATACTGGACTCGTCAGGGTTGATGTTGTAAAGAACGCCCTCGTATCTGATCTCACTCTTGGAAGTTAAGCTTATTACGCTTCCTATGTAGGAATCGGCCGTTGAACCCGACTTCGTACTCGAACTGTCCGTCTCCATTAACCGATCTCTTTTCTTCTTCCTTGCTATGACATGAGAATTTTACAGAGAGAGAAAGTGAACTCAAAAGATAGAGATTAGGGTTTCAGATTGTGAACTGGGTGGTCGACGCCTTTGTCCGTTTATTTGAGATAGTATCGCAGATAAAATTCATGTGTTTTATTTTTGGGTTAATATCTCTTTTGGCCCTGCACTATAGCTAAATTACCATTTTGGTATCTGTATAAGTTTTACCCAATCCAAATTTCTATTTCAAAAACTGTTAAATTTTCCGTTACTATCATTATAACCAATGGCATGCTAAACTTGATTTTTTTTTTTAATCCAGACATTTAAAAAAAATCTTAAAACTTAAAAATTATGAAAAACTAAAAATAATCTATTTTTAAAAATGATAAAAGATAGTTTTAATTATGAAAAATAAATTAAGACAAATTATTAGGTTAAATTAAAGGAAATACACATTTCAAAAATAAAGAAAATAGAAATGATGAATATAGTTAAGGGACTAAATCTAAATATTAATTAAATTTTTAGCTTAGAATACATCAAATATTAGCTCATTTTAAAGAAAATGAAGGATGTTCTTGTAGATAAAGTGGCTGAGATTCAAAATTATAACCATGCAAAACATATTCATAAAATTTTAAAAATTCGGAATTTTGGCTTTTTTTAGAAAATTATAGATTTTTCTTTTGGGTGAATTTTAAGAATTCTTTTTATAAATTTTCAATATTTTTAAGGAAATTTGAGTTTTCTTGGTGGCAACATTTGGTTGGATAAGGAGGTTTTTTTAGCCGTATATAAAATAATAGTACAAGGGTCAAACTGATAAAAAAGTTGTAAAAGTAATAAAGTGATAATTTAGCTACAGTATAAGGGCCAAAAGAGATATTAAGCCTTTTATTTGTATAAATAGATTATATTAATGTTGTTAGAATCGGATAGATTGATTGTACAGAGAATTAATTATTACTATTAAACCAACAACTGAATTAAATTGATAGCTAATGACATAAAACCAATTTTTAAAACATGGGATTATACAACTAGATAAATAGACAGACAATTGCAGTTTTTTCCCATTGGCAACGGTAATCACAATTAACACAATGCTTTGTCTTTTGTTCCGTTGAATTCTGGATTTAATTTTTATAGTTATTTTTAATTATAGAATTTTTCAAAATTTGAAATTTTAATTTGATACAAAATAGTAGTAGTAATTAAATTCATTAGATCAAATTCTGCAATTATCTTTATAGTTCAATTTTAGATTTTTTGAATTTTGAAATATGAGTCAATTTATCATACAAAATAAAATACTTTTTAAAACTTATATTAAAAAAAAGTATGATTATGTGAAAATAATAAGAGAGATGATACTACACATAGATAAGATTTTGGAAATAACAAAATTTAACTTAAAAGGGAAGTGGTTTTGAATGTGTGAATAAAGTATGGTTTGTATAAAGTAAGATAAAAGAAAAAATATAAGGAAATTTGATAACATGGCAACACCCCTGCGCAGAGAAAGGAAGGTTATGAGTAGAGAAATACTTGGATGAAAGAACAGACCCCTAAGAACCAAGCTTTTATCTCTTCGTATCAATTAAACATGAATAACTAAACCCATGCATTAAACAACAATAAACTAAAACTAGAGATTTAACAACTACGAGACGGGAATGCAAACAGAATCGGATTTTCAAGATTGTATTTATTCACATCAAATGAAAACAATAACTTACCATTGAAACCATATTTTATTACTCTTGCTTTGCGTATATCTTGATTCAACATGCCAAATGCATGTATGTAGACTATGTTTGTCGTCTCACTTTTCTTATCCTCTCCTTACAAAACGCCAACCTATCATCTGGTTATAAATTCCCTTATTTATTACCCTCTAAACCCTCTCTTCTCCTCCTCCTTAAGAATTCTATAAGAAAAGATTCCTAAAAAACAAAAACTCAGACCATGATATTATTAATGGAAAAATAAATAGAAATCTTACTTATTTTGTTGTACCTAAAAGTCAATGCCAATTCTCAAGCTAAAATAAAAGGCTTTTTTTAAATAAATAAAAAAAGACTTGAACCCAAGTTATCTTCAAGAAAAATAAACCAACCAGTAAAAGGTTATTGTTTGGGGTAACATAGCTTTGCTCCTTTTCTGATTATTAAATTTATTAGTCTGCAGAAAGGGATTCAAAACCCAAAACAAAATAGAAGGAAGTGGATATGCTTTGATCCGCATATCAGCATCTGGTCCTGGTTCGCAACTCTTATTATTTAGTTAGTCTAAACTGTGTTATGAATGGTGATGGCGGCCAGCCCAATTCATGTAAGAAAATCACTTCTAAAGACTAGTACGATTAAG
>CM025145.1:20618294-20630238 GCA_013467495.1 Gossypium gossypioides | reverse complement strand
TTTTCTTGATCTATATAATCAAATTTAACTCATTTAATTATTATTCTAATCAATTCAATCCAAATTTCATGTTATGGAAAAATTACCATTTTTCCCCTAAACATTTGACTTCTCTACAATTTAGTCCCTAAGTTCGTAAAAATGAAATTCATGAAATTTCATTACACCCAAGCCTAGCCAAATTCTATATATTCATATGGAAGCCCATACATTCCAAAATTTCACATATTTAACACAAAATTTTCACCTTTCTCAAATTAATCCCTATTTGACAATTTCAACAAAACTCACTTAACAAAAGTTGTTTATTTAACAACAAGGTTCTTTTTCTTCCACTAAACATAAAAAAAACAAAATGATCTCATGGAAAAGCCCTAGAATTTCAACCATTTTGCAAATTAGTCCCTATTTAGCTAGATTAAGCTACAACGATACCGAAAACATAAAAATCATAAAAAAAGGGGGACAAGAAATCACTTACATGCAAGAGTAAAGCTTGAACAAGAATTCTCCTCCCTCTAACGGTGATTTTCGGCTATCATGGATGAAAATAGGGAAGATGATATCTTTTCTTTTATTAATTTAGTCTTTAATTACCTAATTACCATTTTACCCTTACCTAACTTTAAAAATTGCTCAATTACCTATTCATGCACATCCACTAAGTCATTTAATGGTCTAATTACCACATAAGGACCTCCATTTTAAGTTCTATAGCTATTTAACACATTTAGCTATTAGAACACAACTTTCGCACTTTACGCGATTTAGTCTTTTTTCACAAATTGAACACGTAACCGATAAAATTTCTTAACGAAATTTTTACACAATAATACTATCATGCTGTCAATCACAAAATAATATTAAAATAAAATTTTTGACTTCGAATTTTTTTGTCCCAAAACCACTGTTCCGATTTCATTGAAAAAGGGTTGTTACATTTAACCCCATATCTATTCAAGGTAGTAGCAACTAATTTGAAGTCAAAATAAGAACCTTCATCACTAATAAGGGCACGATGTGTACCAAATCTGGTGAAAATATTCTTATGCAGTAACTTTAGTACCGATTTGGCATCATTCGTAGGGAGAGCGATAACTTCAACTCATTTGGAGACATAATCTACAGCCACCAGTATGTATATATTGCCCTAAGTGGGTGGAAATGGACCCATAAAGTCGATTCCCCACACATCAAACAATTCAACTTCTAGAATATTTTGGAATGGCATTTCATACCTCTTTGATAAATTCTCAGTTCGTTGACAACGATCACAAGCTTGGAAAATTTCATGTGTATCTTTAAACATGCCTGGCTAATAAAAGCCAGATTGGAGAACTTTTGCAGTAGTTTGCATTCCCCTGAAATTTCCTCCATATGGTGCTGAATGGCAGTGGTGCAAAATAATATGAATCTCGTTATCTGTAACACATCTCCGAATTATTTGATCTGCACAATGTTTGAATAAAATGGCTCATCCCAATAATATTGCTTAGCATTATGGAGAAATTTCCTTCGTCTTTGACTGTTGAGCTTAGGTGGCAGTAATCCACTTACTAAGAAATTGACAATATCGCATACTGAGGTCATGCCATGGCAACCAGCAGTTGCTCATCTGGAAAATCCTCCTTAGTGAGTTGAATATTGTCGTCTTCATTTCCTGCTTCAAGTCTCGACAAGTGATCAGCCACTTGATTCTCTGTGCCTTTCCTATCTTGAATTGCTAGATTAAATTCTTGTAGCAACAATATTCACCAAATTAACCTTGGCTTGGCGTATTTCTTGATCACCAAATACTTAATCCTAGAATGATCTGTATAAACTATAATTTTGGTGCCAACTAAATAAGATCTGAATTTGTCAAATGCAAATACCATAACCAATAGTTCATTCTCAATAGTAGCGTAGTTCAACTACGTATCTGTCAACGTCTGGCTTGCATAGTAGATGGCATGAAACGCTTTATCCTTCTTTTGCCCAAGCACTACTCCTACAGTGAAATTATTGGCATCACACATAAGTTCAAAAGGTAATGTCTGATCTGGTGTTATGACAATCGGTGCTGTTACCAGTTACTTATTCAATTCCTCAAATGCTTGCACACAAGGCTCATCAAACTTGAAAGCTCTATTATGTTCTAACAATGCACATAGGGGTTTGGATATCTTCAAAAAATCCTTAATATATCATCGATAAAATCCTGCATGGCCAAGGAAACTTTGAATACCTTTAACTGTTGTGGGTGGTGGCAATTTCTCAATAACCTCAATCTTTGCTTTGTCTACGACAATTCCTTACTGTGAAATTTTATGTCCCAGAACATGCCTTCACAAATCATGAAATGTCATTTTTCTCAATTAGAACAAGGTTAGTCTCTTCACACCTTCAAAGAACTAGCTCTAGGTTTTTAAAACAACCTTCAAAAGTATCACCAAACACCAAGAACTCATCCATAAAAACTTCCAAAATTTTTTCCACCATGTCCAAAAATATTGCCATCATATAACGCTGAAATGTTGTAGAGGCATTACACAATCAAAACGGCGTTCATCTGAAAGCAAAGGTTCCATAAAGACACGTGAACGTGGTCTTTTCTTGGACAGTAGGAGCTATGGCAATCTAGTTATACCCCGAATAACCATCCAAAAAGCAATAAAGGTTTTCCCCGCTAATTTATCTAACATTTGATCGATGAATGGCAAAGAAAAATGGTCATTCCTAGTTGCTTTGTTAAGCTTTCAATAGTCCATGCAAACTCTCCATCCTGTGACTATACGAGTTAGAATGAATTTGTTTTTATCATTGCTAACTACAGTAACACCCCTTTCTTGGGTACAAATTGAACAGACCCACGAACTATCAGAAATAGGATAGATTATTCCAGCATCAAGCCATTTGATAATCTTTTTTTAATGACTTCCTTCATAATGGGGTTCATTCTTTTCTGCTGCTCAATAGAATTTCTATGGCAATCTTCCAGTAAAATCTTATGTATGTAGATGGTCAGACTGATTCCCTTAATATCCACGATTTTTCAGCCTAATGCTTTCTTAAATCTCTTTAAAATTTATAACAATTTAGCCTCTTGATCAAATGTTAACTCTGCAAAGGTAACTACTGGAAAAGTGTTGTTGTCTCCCAAGTAGGAGTACTTTAAATGTAGTGGCAATTGCTTTAACTCCAAAGTAGGAGGGTCCTCTATAGAAGGTCGAGGAGGTTGAAAAGAACACTCTGATAAATTTAAAAATTCAAAACTCCTTATTGCTCCATTTTCAAGTTGCTTAGCCTCCATCAGTTTACTAAGTTCTTCAATCAGTTCCTCTTCATTCAACTCAACTAAGTTTACTTTATTATTAAAATTGTTGTAACAAGATTCTACTAATTCTTCCTTCACTGCTGTGTTAATAATCCCAATGGTGTAACAATCTTCATCTGTATCTGCACACTTCATGGCATCAAAAACATTAAAGGTTATCTACTGGTCATTAACTCTCATTGTTAATTCACCTTTCTGTACATAAATTAATGATCTCTCAATGGCTAGAAAAGGTCTCCCAAGAATAATTGGTACCTCTTTATTAGCTTCACATTCCAGAATAATAAAATCTACTGAAAAATAAAGTTATCAACTTTTACCAACACATATTCAATTTTACCTTCCAGAAGTAAATAAGAATGACCAGCTAACTGCAGCATGACATTTGTAGGTCTTACGTTCCCAATTCCTAATTTCCTGAAAATAGAGATAGGCATTAAATTTATGTTTGCACCTAAATCACATAATACCTAGCCTATATAATGATTTCTAATTGAGTAAGGAATAGTAAAACTCCATGGGTCCTTCAATTTCGATGGCAACTTGTTCATCAACGTTGCTGTACATAATTCACTGAGAGCAACAGTTTCAAATTCCCTTAGTCTACGTTTCTTTGACAATATGTCCTTCATGAACTTTACATAATTAAGCATTTGCTCCAATGCTTCCACTAGTGGTATGTTGATATGAAGTTGTTTCAGGACATCCAAGAATTTTTTAAATTGAAAATCTTGCTTTGACTTCTAAAATCATTGAGGAGAAAGTGGCGATGGCCTTCCTTCAACTTGTTGAGGTTGTTTTGCTATGGCATTCTTATTGGCAACACGAGCTGGTTCTGCTTCAATGTTTTTCTATTTGCTCTTCTCAATTGTAGATTGCTCCACTATTGGTTCTGAATCTGCCTTATGTGTGAAATTTAAACTATCTTTTTCAACAGTAGCATCATTAACAACTTCAGGTAGCTGAGTACCACTTCTGAGTGTAATATCTTTGTAATGCTCCTTCTCTTGAGATCTTGAATTTTCAGTATCACTTGACAATACTCCTTGTTGTCTTGAGCTTAATACACTGGCAATTTGCCCTACTTGGTTTTCTAAAGCCCTTAAAGATGCAGTTTAACTCGATATTACAACATCGTTCTTGGTCATATATTCCTTCAATAGAGCTTTGATAGATGAAGATGATGATGAAATTTTCTGAACATTTTATCGTGGCATAGGTTGATTGTATCCAGGTGGTGCACTTGTAAGATTCTGTTGAACAACATTATTGGAATTTCCCACTCCTTGATTACTCTAACTGAAATTAGGATATTATTTCCATCCTGAATTGTATGTACTGGAATATGGTTATTGTTTCGATTGAAAATTCCCATGTAACATACTGAGGCTAGGTCCGATGGGCATTCATCAAAAACATGATCTTCCCCACAATAAACACATGTTAATTATGCTTCTTTCATTTCATGCACTACAGTTGCTCTCTTCAATGTTTTAATCATATTAGTTATGGATGATACGTGAGTTGTTAATGAAGTGATCGCATCAAGCTCCAAAGCTCCAGCAGCTCTTCTGCCAGTCCCTACTCTTGTAGTTGAATATTGATAATCATTGTTAGCTATCCTTTCTAGAATTTTATATGCTTCATTATATGATTTATCTAGCAAAGTGCCATTGGCAGATGCATCAAATACCATTCTTGTATGTGCATTTAATCCATTGTAAAATATTTTCATCTGCGTCCAGTGTTGGAAACCGTACATCGGGTATTGTTTAATTAATTCTTTGAATCACTCTTAAGCTTCATACAATGTTTCATCCTCAGATTGCCGAAAAGATGTAATATCGTTCCTTAATTTGGCATTCATGTTTGGCGGGTTGTATCACAACAAAACCCTTTGACAAAGTTCATTCCTAGATGCCACCGTTCCTAATGGCAAAGCATTTAACCATGCGCTGGCACGATCTCACAATGAATAAGGAAATAGCTTGAGTTTCAAGGCATCTTCAAGAAAACCTTATTGCCTTAATGAATCACAAACATCCAAAAAGACTCTTAAATGCAGCCGTTGATCTTCAGTAGGTAATCCACTAAACTGTTCTACTATTTGTAGCATTTGAAACATCACTGGTTTCAACTCAAAATGCTAAGCCTGAATATGTGGCCTGACAATCCTTGGGTTCACATCATCCAAAATAGGCACTACACGTTCTCTAATGGGTCTGTCTCTATCATCTATCACATGAGGAATATTTGTGTCCCTACTATTTGAATGTAATAGATCTTCTCTGCCTGGATCATTTCCAATCGTTGCCACTTATCGCAATTCCTTTCTCCTTCTTCTCAAGGTTCTCTCAATTTCTGTGTCAAAATAATATTCTTCTTTCTTGGGAATACCTCTACTTATAAATTAGCAGCAAACCTAAAAAAGAATAAAAAACAACAACTAAGTAAGCTAAAACTAACAAAATTAAATAGATAATAACAACCAAATTTCACCAAATTGTCGATCCCCGGCAATGGCGCCAAAAACTTGTCACGTGTGAATATGTAATGTGAATGTGCAAGTATACACGTCAAATCAAGTAATAAAGTGATAAGTGGGATCGTCTCCACAGTGATTGGAATAGGTAAAAATATGGTTGAGTTATTACTATAAACTATACTAATTAGGCTTATGGCAAAGTAAACAGAATAATGATTTGAAGTGATGTATTAATGTATGAAATATAAAAATCAAATAATGAATAAAATGTTGTGGCAATTCTACGAGACAAAGTTGAGAGGATTGATGCTGTTGAATGAGAAGGTTGGAATTACTTGTATTATATCTTAATAAAACAATAATGTCATGGCAAAATCTTGACCAAATTACCGTTCAGAGTATAAATATTGCATTCTGCTTCTTTCGAGAGCTAGAATTAAAGCTATCATTCTAAGTCTTTGTATGTCTACAAGTCTCAAGAACAATACCTAACAATATTCTTCATTACTCTGTACAAATCACAACTCTATGTCTGGAGTATTATGAGTATTCGCTCAAGCATTCGCTCGTATCATTCGATTACGATCCACCTTATTTAACCTTTTCAGAATTAAATCAAGTCTAATAATATACCATGCATTCATCTTTGTCTAGAGCTTGCATACATATATTTAAAATAATCCAAGTCAGTGTGTCTTAATACAATATGTAACACGATCTGGCACACGGCCTACTACATGGCCGTGTGACCCAACATCGAATGGACACAGGGTTTGGCACACGGCCTGTGACACGGTTGTGTGGCCCTATTTTGAAATACCTATATGGGCTGGGATAGGGTCGTGTGTCCAGAATTCGAATGTCCACACGGTCGGGGCTATGTCACACGGTCGTCTAACCCCTGTTTCGAAAATTTCAAGTTTTCCCAAAATTTTCTGTTTTGTTTCAAATTGATCGCAGACTATTCCCAAACTATTTTGAGGGTCCCGTAGGCTCGATTTAAGGTCATAAGTGTAATTTTTTCTATAACTAAATTTAATATTTAAATGATAATATTTAAATTGCATAATTTTTTTTTGTTTTGAAGTTGAATGTTTCGTTTTGTACGGTAACACTCCGAAACCATGTTTATGCCATGAATAAATATTAGTTTGAATGTTATTATTTAAACTTGTTGATTGTTTCTAAAGGTCATTATTCTTTATGATTTGATTGGTAATGCTCTGTAACCATAATCTGGCGATGGAGACGGGTTAAAGGTGTTACAGTAGTTGTTGAACATTTGGAAATATGATTTTATGATTTGGAAATGAACTTAGTTGTTTGGCAGTATGTGTATGAATGTATTTCTGGAAGTGCCTCTGAATTATTAAATGTTGTAAGCTCTTTTAAAATGCTCATTTGAACGTAGTAAACGATTAGGATACGATTGACATGCCAATAGAGTTTGAATGCGCTCTTGTTCGGGTTTGTACTTCGGTGCTTCTGTTAGCATTTTAATGCTTTCTGGTTTGATATGGTTACCCGAGTACTCGATTCATGTTACTATAGTTCATCGGGCTATGAAAATTTGTGACTAATGTTAAAATGATTGGATAATTTCGGTGTTTACCCATTAGAAGGTTTGTATTAATGAATGATCATGCAAGAATGTTTCTTTATGGTATTGATGTAATGAAACGTAGATATATAAATATGAATGATTTTGATTGAATCATTGAAGATTATGAAGTATATGATGAACTATTTTTCGCACTAATTCTATGTATTTTTATAAATGGTTGTTAGGTTTGAGTAGTCTAAGTACTTTAGTTTTCAAACGTTTAATTGAGGTAAGTTTATTAAAATTTTAGCTATGAACTTACTAAGCTACTTAAGCTTACTTGGTTTGTTTTTGTTTTCTGTAATTAACGTTTTGTGAAACTGATTAGACGAATCAACTTCAAGGCTCACACTATAAAACTCCTATTTCAGTAGTTTTTGATTTGTTATTTTAAATTTTGTGGCATGTATATAGGGTTTTGAAGTTGATGAATTTGAAGCTCTAATGGTTTTGTAATGTGGTTAAAGTTGATATAATGTAAAGTTTCATGTTTTATGATCAACTTGTGATGAATGTGGTAAAACTAATTAGGTATATCATATTAAATTTATTTTGTGAGATGATGATTTGTGTCATTTGAATGGCAAACATGATTTTGGTATTTGGTATATTGAAAGGGTAACTTGTCATTTGATGTCATCCTTGTGATTTGTTGTTGAAATGATTATTTTGTCTTAGTAATCTTTTGAAACTATGGTTAGGATATATTGGCATTAGAAAGTTTGGTATAAATGGTTGATTGTGAAATATGCTATATGGAGTTCATTTGATGATTAAATAAGGATAATTTGTAGGTCATTGTTTATATTGAAATGTGGTGCCAATGAGGGCATATTGGTTAGGGACATAGGTTGAATGTGAATTAGTATATTTTGGTATATTTTGGTTCATTTTTTAATAGGCTAATGTGGTGATAAATGCATGGCTTGGTGTTTAAGAAATTGTAGGTGAATTAGCTTGTGTTTGAAGGTATTTTGGGCACACACGGTCTACCACACAACCGCGTGTCCCACACGGTTGCATGACATGGCCATGTGGCCTCTTTGATTTTTGGTGTAGGCTCGTCCACATGGCCTCAAAGAGTTACACGGTTAGTGACACGACCGTGTGATCCTGAGTTACACAGGCATAGTGAGTGACACGATTTGGCCAGACAGGCTGAGCTTAGTCACACGGCCGTGTGACCCTTATTTTCACTCTTTACTCAAAATTTTTAAAAGTTTCATTTTAATCCAGAATTGTTCCCGGTTTATTTTAAATGTTCTGTAAGCTTGAATTAGGTCCCGTTTTGGTTGAATAACATGGAAATGATTGCAAATGAATAATTTGATTATTTTTATTAAATTGTGAATGATATAAAATTTTTATAATTGTAATATCTTATAGCTCGAATCGGGCGACTGGATCGAGTATAAGGTGTTACACCCTTTATAAAAGCATCACATAATATCTCATATTCTACGTATTCAATCTTGAATACTAGCTTTTCAAATAACCATTTGAACGTATTTGCTAATTATTTATATTACCATTCTTTTGAAAGTCATGAGTAAGGAAATTTTTGGAGAAATATATTTTGATTTCTTCAGGAGTTTCAACAACAATCATAACAAACTTTAATCATGATTCTTCTGTAAAAATACAAATAGGTATTTTGGACTATTTTGTAATCCTCCTTCAACTACTATTCACTAAGTCAAATTTGCCATATATGTTCAACTTATTTCAATTCATACAAATGAACAATTTCCTAAGAATTTCAATATGCTTCTAGCATTCTAAATCCTTCAAGGATTTTAATATAAACTTTACTATATAGTGATTTATAAAAGGTTGTAACAACAAACATTAGACACAAGTTAAATGTTTTATGAGCTGCCAGTTTAATAATATATCTAAAGGTTATTGCATCCACCACATAAGAATATTATATCTTTTCATAATCAATGCCAAGACTTAGCGAAAAACTTCATATTTTATTCCAATTTTGCAGAACTACTTCATTTGTACTCTTATTGGCTTTATACCTTTAAATATTTGAATTATTAGTCCAAATACTCCACGAATTTAATTGTACTTGAGTTACGTCTTTCTGTTTTGACCAATCTATTCCATATCTATATTTCTCAATAGATTTATTCAAGATTCTTATTTTATTTCATTATTTCAACAATAATATTGCATGCAAAACCATTGTTGACCACTTTTATTATTGTTTCCATATTTTCTCGAATTGACATAACTTATCGAGATTTCTTTATTTTCACTATTTTAATCTTCAGTTTCACGTGCCTTAATCTCTGGTGGAGTTTTAGTTATTAGTTATGTCTTGGGTCTCTTCTGAAGCACCCGCCTCCACTATATAACAATCTAGAAGAATTTTCATTTTTCAAACCGATCAATCTATTATTTATTCTAACTGATTGTCCTATTGGGACTCTGATTCAAAATATTAGATGGTATATAACACTTGATTATTCTCATTAAGTTTGTAAATACATCTGACAGTTAACTTGTAATAAAGTGAGTTATCTTTTTTGAATTTCTGGTTCAAATTACTCTCTATAAGGATCTAGATAATGATAACTCATTACAAGCAGTGATTTCATTTAGCTATTACTTCTCTACCCCTAATGTCAGGAAAACTATCAAATCAAAATAGTAATCACAAATCATGTCATAATTGAATCTTCAATACATTAAAAACATCTAATAATACAATGAGACTCGTAATTAATATATATTCCCAACTTTCTTTGAGGATTCACTCATCTTTGTGTGTTGTGGTGGAGCAATTGGAACATATATGCACATAAAAAAAATTCTAATATGAAAATATTTAACTATTGACCAAAAACAATTGTAGTGGGAGTATTTATAACTTATTGGTTTGATGCGTATAACACGTAAATCAACATAATCTCATGTTGATATAAGAATTTTAGTTCTCATAAGTAATGATTTAGATATTAATCAGAAGTGTTTAAGTAATAATTTCTCTAAAACATTATGCACATAAATAACAAGTTTTTATAAAAAATTTTCAAGCTCAATCAATAGAAGATCGAGATATAAACTCATCGGCTTTAGCAATATGAATTGTCTTAATTGTATAATCTGAAATTAATTATTTAAATAAGCAATCTTGCAAACGACAGATTGCAAGTTGATAACACATATGTGATTATTTTGTAGATGCATCTACTAAAATCAGATAATATCAAAACCATCCACATGATGGATGAATGAACTCATATTCATTTCACAAATGCAAGACATTAAATATCAACTTTAGCTAGTGAGCTTCTAATAGTAAATTTTCATTGAGAACAAGCAACAAATGAGATTTCTTTAAATTAAATAATCTTCTGGTTCTTTAATGAATGTCCATATGAATTCTCAATTAAAATTTTCGCCTCATATATAATCCAAATTGGTCTAACTGGTCACGCCAAGTAGTAAATGTATTTGTATCAGTAAACTTCTAGTTTACTTTAACATATATTTCAATTGTACTAATAATTTCAATATAAATTGTGACAAATTGATAATTTTACTGTCATTCCTTTTACGTTGTATCCACATATAAATACTATTGTGACATTTACTACTGGAAATGTCTAAATCAATGTGAAGTTTATAACGCCACTAAGTCAACAAAATAAATAAAATTTCCAAACAATTATATACAATATTCGTTTTAGGGAATATGCCAAAATCTTCAAATGTCCAAAAGAATTATAAAAATTATTATATTTATTGTAGACATTCACTTCAAGGAATGTGCAGAAAGTAATTCAGACAATAGTATAAGCATATATCATATTTCTTACCAATAAGATTATATAGATATCATCTGCTTCAAGGAGTGATAAATTAGTATAAATCATTAAGCATTTTGTACTAAGAGTAAACATTAGACAACATTTTGAATCATCCATATTCTTCTTATCTATTTGTCAATAATGACAATAAGTTAAGTTTTCATAATTGTTATGTATTGCTACATTCACTTCGGGGAATAGAGTAGAACTAGTGGAACGAATAACTTGTTATTTTGTTTAGCCATAACGAGATATGAGATCAATTCAAAATACTTTTAAAGTCCTTTTAATAAGGGTTTTGCATAATCAATTAACTACTAAGAATAACTAGCTAGATCATGTATAGAAACAAGCCTAAATTAAATATATGAATAAAAGTCATATCTCAAACATAAAAATATGATATAATGAAAAACTAGCAATTTATTTTTTCATAATTATCATAATAAACATGCATGAAATTTAATTCAAAATTCAACCATCATGCTCATAAAACTTTTCATTTACAATTGCTCATGTCATTTCTCTAACTAATTAACAAATGGAATAATATAAAACATATGAACTACTACCTTCAACAATTCTTTGAATTAAATAAAATCCGAATAAAATTCATTAGTTTATTAACACAAATTTGCATACTAGATATGTAACACCCCTAACCCGTATCCATCGCCAGAATAGGGTTATAGAGCATTACCAAAGTTTACTAATTA
>CM025145.1:20597472-20610221 GCA_013467495.1 Gossypium gossypioides | reverse complement strand
ACCAAACAATTAAATTACTGATTACAATTTTATTCCATTATAGCTCTATTCCATTACAGTGAACCAAACGTACCCCTAAACATTTTGACTCATTAACCCAAAAGAAAAAGAAACTATCATCCGCAAAAAAATACATGTGAAACGGTGGGACTATTGTTGCATATGGAAATTCCATGCAAATCACCTCTTCACTCTGTCTATTGAAAAATAAAACCCAAACCTTCAGCACATCAAATAAATAAATAAATGGGGGAAAGTGGATCTCCTTAGTGCAAACCACAATGAGGAATAATTGGACCTACTTCATCACCATTAAGAGTAAGCTTGTATTTGACAGTAGTAATACACATCATAAATCAATTAACCCACCTAATTTAATTAGGATAAAGTTTAAGTAATTTCAGTTCACCCTATCATACGTTTTGCTTATATAAATTTTTGTAGCTATCTCTCATATCTTACCTCTTCCTTTATTTGTCATATGATGAACATTTTCAAATGTCACTATGACATTGTTAATAATCAAGCTGCCAGAACGAAAGCAGGTTGCATTGGAAAAATTAATTCGGGCAAAATCTTCTTTACATGATTTTCAATTATCAGTTTAATCGGATTTCAATCATCATTTGAATTTTTTTAATCTACTTAAATCAATTTAATAAAATTAATTCAATTTAAATAATTTTTAATTAGGTTAAAATATGCCGCCACAAATTTAGATTTAGTCCTTGTATTTTTATTTTCAAGAATTTCGTCCCTCTACTTTTTAGATTTTAAAATACAAGTCCTGTTGTTAATATTGTTAAAACTTTCTTTTGTTAAATTTATTGAAATGACCCTATAAAATTAAAAAAAAAATTTACTTAGAAGCTAGTAACTGAAAAATAGCATTTATAATAAACCTAAATTTAATAAAATAATTTTAACCAGTTATATAAGCCTTGATTGGTGATTTGAATCCCCATAGGCACAATATCCATAATTAATATTATGCACAATACTAACACTTTTCCCGTGAACTATTGTAAGTTATATTTTCACCAATCGAGATATACCCACTCCATGAATTCGTTGGAGCTCCTGTTGATACTCTTTATAGAATTGGGAAACAAAACCTTGGTTGAGAATCTAAGATTCCCACCTCTCCTTAACAAATTTAAATTAAATGATTTCAATTATTAGTCCAAAATGGATTTAATCTTTCGATTACCATTAGAATCTTTTTCTTTCTTAACAGACTTATTTGGAGCATTTATTATGTCGTCTGTTACCATTAGGCTATAGTCACTTTTTCTAAGTTGTCTTTGACATTTGAGGTTAAGCATTTGTAGCTCTTTTTCTAAGCCAGATGTAACCTCGTTTATCTCAGTTGTCTATGACCAAATCTCTCTGAGCCGTTGGGTGGCCGTTTTAGCTCCTATTCCACTAATGAACCAATATATATAGCAATTTTCAATAGAAAGAGAAAAGAATTTTATAGCAAATGAAATGCACCACTGCCTTTTTGTGTTTCTCAGCTACCTTCTAGGATAATTCAAAGTTCTATAGAAGAATACTCAATAAAGCGAAACACATGCCAACATTCAAGATATTGCAATCATAATTGCAATTGAAGGCCAAATGATCTTTACATGTTCATCTTATGCATATAAGGCCAATAACTTTGACTCGCTGTTCATTTTTTGGTCTCTCGTAGCAACACGACGACCAGTGAGTCCATCAGATCATACAGCTGCACCAATAAACATTGAGATTTATGCTAGTTCCATAAAAATAAACGAAAATCAGACCAAATGATTCAAAAAGGAAAGACCATTCACCACAGATTAGAAGTTATCCATAAAATTTCCCAACTCATCATTGGATGTTCTTAAGTAAATGATTCACCATAATTATCTGTTGTGCTCCACTTAGGCATTCCGAGTTCATGATTGCATTAGCAACAACAACAATGGTGTCTGGAGAGGCAGCATTCACCTTCAATAATGCACCAACTTTTGAGTAGTCTTAGTGTTAAGGAAATTTTCAATAGTGTTCTACTAACTTCTTGCATTTAAAAAAGAAAAATCAGTTGCTTAAGAGGTGTCTGAATGATTTTTTCAGTTGACATGACAAATTAGTCCCTCTATTATTAAATAGATCAATTTAATCCTTATACTATTAACAAGAATCAAATAAGTCCAAACTGTAATAAAGTTAACATTTTCTGTACAAAAAAAATATCTTGAAAATTATTCTTTTCAGCCACAGTTCAATTCCAAACAAAAGATTTCATTTACAGAAGATAAAAACTTTAAAAATATTAATTCTGTTAAATAGTAAATGAAAATTTTTTAAACAGTAAATGTTAACTCTATTCTAATTTGGCCTTATTTGATTCTTTTTAATAGTGTATGGACTAAATTGATCCATTTAATAATAGAGGGAATAATTTGATTAGGTCCCTATAAAACAGGGACCTCCCAAGTACATTTACTTTTTATCTGACTCAAGAATCATACCCAAACCCGGCCATTTAAGCCAACAGCTATTTCAAAGGAGAGTCTCTTGCCAAGAGCCTCAAGAACCGGACATGTTGGTGAACTTAACAGCCTGTAATGGGAAAAAGAGAAGAAGATGACCAAGAGAATTATTCCACCCAAATGAAAAACGTGAAAGCTACCTAAGTGCTTTGAAGAAAAGAGCTAAAATGAGCACTGATAAAAATAGAAAGTCAAGTATATCAAATAAATAAAGAGCTGACTCACTTTCTCGACAGGCCAGTTGAAGTTTCAAACATGTATCCATCTTTGAGGGGGCCAAATTCAGCAGCTTTTCCACTGGCTATACATAACAGACTTTAAAGGCAACGTCTAAACAAAACTAAGACATTCACAAGGAAAGAACGCAAAATTGTGACAAATATAAAGCATGTTGACTAACCATCAGTGCAGGACAATTCAGGGTTCATGCCAAAGTTTGCCTTCACAACCCGAAGATAAAGAAGAGTACCAACCTGTAACAATGAGAATCATACACAAGGAAGCATGACTGAGACAAAATACCATATTAATAATTGAAAACATGTGCACACAAAATTCAGAAAACAATCCCATCCTGATTTTAAACTTCAAGATTTGTGAGAATTAATCTCAAAACATTGTTAGTGAGCATCACAAAAATTCTAGAAATGATGAAATATCAATCTCACAGAAGATACAACCAAACAATTATGCATCCGTGTATTGGTGCACAAAGAAAGGAAATTCAGTTGAAATATGATATTTGTATAAATATTCACTCTATGATACTCTGATTTATGCCATCAAAAACTTTGATGAAGTTACTCAAACATCAATAAACCAGAGATGCTCTGCATAGTTCTGGAAAGTCCAAGGGGTCAAACAAAGCTGGGCTTGCTTTCCTCAGCAAATAATGTACCTCCAAATGGTACAGTCCAATCAATCGCATTGAAAATAAGATTGACTTATGAAAAGATTCCACTAATTTCTGTCCATGAGTTATCACTGGATAAGAACATCTAGATGAAATGCAATGGCTGGTAAATCGAAACATGAACTGAAAGTATCCATACCTCAAACTTTGGTATATTCCTCCTGGTCCCCCCCTCGAAGGCAAGCACAGGCAAAAAACCCATTGCAGGTCCTTTGATGTCAATCAGAAAATTCTGGAAGGAACAAATGTACAATAAAATAAATAACGAGAAAAGGTAGTTTCCAGTTCAGAAAAGCAGGTTTACCTTTTTAAGATTATGTAATACGAGAAAAATTATGTTTATATAAACAGCTCACATCAAAATATGGATAATTGCAACTAGAAAGGACATGGTAGACAGCCATATTCAAACAGGGTACAATATATAATTAGCTTCAAAGCAATAAAGTTTTTTGCTTGTGTTAATTACTTCAAGGTGAAGAATACAACAGTGGAAGTGTCTATCAATCTCCTCCATCCAATTTTATTCTTTCTTCTTTCATCATGAAATCCAAACAAGTTTCACTATATAAGGTGAATCTGACAGTCGCAAAGTTGTAGCAGATTCCTTGAAAGCATAATACCATGCCACAGTACTTCAACAGTGGCAAATTCTCTTTTCATCACAAAATAGGAAATAGATTTCTTTTTTTTTTTTTAATTCTAAATCTGTCCATTGATGTAGGAAATACAAGCCTGGTTATATGAAAGAAAATCAGATGACTGCTACCAAATTCTGAAAATGAAAACCAACCTTGCACATAGTAATAGAACTTCTGAGAGAAACAGGAGACCTACTGTGCTATGTCACCGTTATTAGATAGGCAATCTTCAAAAGAACTTGCCAATGAATCATTAGTGCTTATAGTCTCAACTTTCAAGGCTTCAATAGTATTCGGAAATTTGGGCAATGCTAGTGCCTTCAAGTTTACTTCTAAAGTGAGCACGGATAATTCATATAGCTAGTTGTAAGCATAGACAGTTTTGAGGAAGTAAACATCTTGAAACCAAAAGTATTAGGAAGTGACATTAGAATAAATTTTTACCAAGAAATTAATCTAATTTTATGTCCTCCTTATTTCATTGTTTACCATACCAAATGCTCCATTGTCGGCTAAATACCTTCTTGACTAACCTCATTGAGATTTTTCTCACTAAATCAACAGTTTGCTCTTGGCACATTCTATTGAAGTTGATGGGATGCAGAAGGAAAGGAAGGCGATCATGCAATAGAAACCAAACTTGACCAGGTACATGCAAAAGCAGCATCTTATGTGGAGATTAACTGCTTTTCAAAAGCCTAATACTAAGTTCTACTGGAAAGCAATTGTTACTTATTCATTATTATAAGATCTCATCCATCTTAGAATTCTCATACTGGACCTGAAAATTCTAACATGATCTTTCTGAATAAGCTCCTAAATTTCCAGTTAGTTTCTATCAATTACACATCAACACATCATCATGGTCATTTCATGCAATCTTCTTTTGCTTTTCATTCGTCCATCGAAGAGAATAAACGGGCAAATTACATTATTACAATAAGGCACTATTAACATAATCGGACTTTCAGTTTTCCCTTATCCTGTTATACCTAAAAACGGTGCTCCCTCTCTTTTTGGAAGCCATTATCATATAACAGTATCACCTACCACTCTTCACGGTCATAAAGACAAACTCAAGAGAAGAAGGAAAAAAAATGAAAAGAAAACTCTGAACTCTCAATTTCTTTGCACAGTCTATTCACTTTTCCAAACATAAGAGAAGAACCAAATTGATTCCTCTCCAGGAACACCTTTCAAAATAGAACGCAAACACAAATATTTCATACAATACAAAGACAAAAGCGAACTGGAACTGCTAAAGTATTTAACATACAGCTAACAATCAGATGAGGACTTACATCTGCTTTAGAGTCCACCACAATACCAAGAATAGTATCTTCCACGCAAGGCACATACTGTTTAAAGATAAAGAATGAGTACATCACTCACAATTCTGATGTCGAAAATACTGGGCGCCCGGTAATAAAATAGCTTTGTACTGACAGTAAACAACAATGCAGCATTCACTCCTTTTTATAATAATTAAGGAATTAAATAAAGCATGAAGCTAACCCTTTTTTGCGAACTTTCAATCCAGTATTTATTTGGTTTCGAGAACCTAAGTGTTCCGGCCTTCATAGCAGAAATAGCATCACAATCCTAGGTAAAAAGAAATCCACCCACTTTTCATTATCATTAAAGAAACTTTTGAAGCCAAAAATATATACAGGGTCGAGAGTGAAACAGACAGACCTGACGGAGACCACCACCTAGCTTGATGGTCTGGTTGGTCATGGAGGAGAGGTCGAGCACCACATCCCCAGGAACCTAAACGCAGGTGTGTGTATATATATTAATATTATTAGCTAGAGTTGAAGAAAACAATTAAAAAATCGAAAAGCATGCAGGTGAAAATTACTTACCACTGTCGAATCAACGAAGCTTGCTGGAGAACTGGACTGTTTGTTTTCCATTCAAAATCCAATTTTTTTCCCCAATCGAAGGAGCCAAATTGTAGCGAGCTTTCTACTTTGAATGGCGAGTGGGAAGCTCTGCGTTAAAACTTAAACAGAAAGCCCTTTTGTGAGATATGTTAAAACGCAGCATTTTGTACCGTAAGCCCCGACCCGAGATCTTAGGGGGAAAAAAACCCTTTAAAAAAGTTATTTTATGTGCGGTTTTATTTTAGACGTCTCTTCCAAGACTACGAAGAGTAACGCAGAAATGGAAGCTATGAAACTATTCAACCACCACCATTCATTTCACCTACAAAATCACTCTAAGGATCAAGAAAAGCTTCAACTGTTTTCTACGGTACCTCTTTTCTCCAAAAATATTTCTTTTATTAAAAAATCTTCTCTTTCTAGCAATTCTCAGACTCATTTCACTTCCCTCAATTTCCATGAAAACCCATCTCTGAAACCACAAAACAAAGATGGGTTTTCAAGCAATAAGCTTATTATGGAGTTTAGTGAACAGGGGTTGTTTGAAGATGTTATAAGGGTTTATGTTAGAATGCTTCGAAATGGTTTCCAAGTTCAAGATTTTAAGTTCTTTCCTTGTGTGATTAAATCATTTGGTGGGCTTTCGGATGTTAAAAGCAGCAGGCAAATCCATGGTCATGTATTAAAGTTAGGATTTTTGGCTGATGTTTATGTTGTGAATGCACTTTTGGGTATGTACTTCAAATGTGGGGAAATTAAGGATGCAGTTCAGATTTTTGAGAAAATGAGTGAAAGAGATTTGGTTTCATGGAATTCCATGATTTCCGGGTTCTATCAATCAGAGGATTACTTGGGTTCACTGATGATCTTTAGTTTGATGACTAAGGAACACGGGTTGTTCCCAAATCGGGTAGGTTGTCTCTCTGCTGTCTCATCATGTGCTTCGATCAAGTCATGGATTCTTGGAAGAGAAATTCATGGATTTGTTTTGAAAAATGGATTGGAAAATGATGAGTTTCTGGTTAGTGGATTGATTGAAATGTACATGAAATGTGGAGATGTTAGAAATGCTGAGCATGTTTTCAATAGTATAGTAAATAAAGAATCAGTGAGAGTAAATACTGTGATTTGGAATGTCATGATTATGGGGTATATCTCTAATGAGTGTTTGTCAAAGGCACAGGAATTATTTGTTGAGATGTTAGAGTTAGAAATTGAACCAGACTCTTCAACATTGGTGGCTGCTTTAGTTTTGTGCACACAGTTACTTGATTTAAGCTTAGGAAAACAGATCCACAGATTGATACTTGCCTTTGGATTAGAAAACGACACCAGAATTCAAACTGCTCTTATAGAGATGTACTTCAAATGTTGTTATCCTGAATCTGCTTTGAAAATCTTCAGAAGATCTCATAGTGATAACTTGGTAATGTGGGGTGCAGTTATATCAAATTCTGCTCAGAATGATTTCCCCTTTAGGGCACTGGAACTGTTCTGTAACTTCATGTCCAAGTATGGTTTCCCTGATTCTCAGATGCTTTTGGCTGTGTTGCGCTCATGCTCATCCTTGGCTCTCAAGGCTAAAGGCATGGAAATCCATTGTTTAGCTGTTAAAACAGGATGTGTTTCCGATTTTTATGTTGGTAGTGCTCTTGTTGATATGTATGGAAAATGTGGAGATATAGAGTCTGCACAAAATATTTTTTCCAGATTACGTTTCAGGGATTTGGTTGCATGGAATGCCCTAATATGTGGATATTCTCAGAATGAGTGGGTGGATGAAGCTTTAGCAGCATTTTGTGACATGCAGCGTGAAGGAATTAGACCCAATTCTGTAACAACTGCATGTATTCTCTCTGTTTGTGCTCACTTGTCAGTTAGGATTCTGTGTAAGGAGGTTCATTGTTTCTTAATACGGCAAGGGTGGAATTCCAATGTTCTTGTGAGTAATTCTCTGATTGCTGCTTATACCAAATGTGGTGACATCAATTACTCATGGATTATATTCGAGAACATGCATGAAAGAAATCAAGTATCTTGGAATACGATAATATCCGCTTTAGGAATGCACGGTGACATGGACAAAATGTTTGCTTCCTTTGTAAAAATGAAGCAAGCAGGCATGAAACCTGACCTTGTAACTTTTACATCCCTTCTTTCTGCTTGCAGCCATGCTGGGAGGGTTGACATGGGATGTAATTTTTTTCAAAGCATGGTTGAAGAATACAAACTTCAGCCTCAAGTTGAGCACTATACTTGTATGGTTGATCTTCTAGGACGAGCTGGCCACCTCAGTCAGGCATATGATCTGGTCATGGACATGCCATGTGAGCCCGATGATCGTATCTGGGGTTCACTTCTTGGATCTTGCAGAAGTCATGGTGATGAAAAGCTGGCTAAGGTTGTGGCCAATCACGTATTCGAACTTGATGCCACAAGCATTGGTTATCGTGTCCTCCTTGCAAATCTTCTTGAAGATTTGGGGAAAGCACATGAAGTTGTCAAGGTTAGATCAGAAATTAAAGACATGGGGCTTAAAAAGCAACCTGGATGTAGTTGGATTGAAATTGATAATGACATACATGTATTTGTTGCGGGTGATTGTTCACACCATCAGTCAGAAGAGATATACCCTGTGATAGATAGTTTGACACTAGAACTAAAACAGGCAGGATATGTTCCTCATTTACCCTTAACAAGTCTCCTGCTTGATGAGGCTGTTTGATTGTTAATAATGATATGGTTTCGCATAACATTTTCATAGAAAATGGCAGTTGAACTTGATTTAAGTAGAAAATGCCAACAAAGAATCTTTACTTTTACCAATAATAAAAATCACAAACGATGGTGACTTAAAAGTAACCTTTAATCAAATATAAAAGTACAATAAATAGTACACTTCTTTCACCCCCAAACTCCCACTGTCCACCCATTTTTATTATCAATATAGTATTTATATATATACCCATCTCCATGCCGAGAATCTATCCAACAAAAAAGAAAAGGGAAAAGAAAACATAACTCTGTGTTCTTTTTTCTTTCATTTCTTTCTCCATTTATAATATATTATCTTCAATCATAAAGTATAAATTCATGTTTAGCATATTCATACCTTAAATCCCTCAGCTTTAGAATTATGATGAGGGTTGGCATCAAGAAGGGTTTCTAATGATCTGGCTTTTCTGCTTTCAACTCTTCCTGCTTCCTTTAATAGTTCAGCCAACCTTTTCTTCTCATCATCTACCTCAGAATTTGCTGTCCCCAGTTTTTCCTCTCTCGTCTGAACAACATACTCCAGTATTTCAATGGCATCATCCAACCTGCTTTAACATCATGTCACACGATACAAACAACATTAGAAACAAGTTGAACAGTTTCTCCGTTCATCAATAAAAAAAATCTAAAATCAAACAAGTATAAGCATATCTTTCCTTCTGGCAGGAGAGGAGTGTTGGGATTTTGACAATTGCATACCTGCCAATTGCGTCGTAAGTGCCAGCGAGATTACTGTATACGCTGAGTGTATCAGGGTGGTACGGTCCACACTCTTGCTCTAAAATGCTTTTGGCTTCTTCAAACAACTCAACAGCCTCCTTTATAGCATAGCGTTGCACACAAGCCAGCCCCATTTGATTGAGAGCAATGCCGAAGAAGGCAGATTTCTTGTCTCTACATATGCGTAGCTTCGAAATGGCACTGCTGAAGGAGTTGTAAGATTCTGAATAATTCCCCAACATGTAGTACATAACTCCCATCTGAGCTTCAATTCCAGCTACTGTGCTTTGCTGACCAGGGACATCATTGTATATTTTTAAGGCCTTCTGCAGCAACTTGATTGCCTGATCAAGGTCATTCATTGATTCATAGATGGCAGAAACATCAGTGAGGCCAGTGGCAATCTCCTCCGGGGGAATCCCTGGCATGGGCTTTTCATAGATTCGAAGGGCATTCTCGCAGTATGATGTCGATTCCCTTAATTTCCCTGTCCTGTAATACAAATCAGCCAACCGGACAAAGACTGACCCAATCGCTGGATGATTCTCTCCTTTAGTTGTCTTAAAAGCTGTAAGTGCTTTCTGATAGGCAAAAACAGCTTCATCATATCGAGACAAAGATAAGTATGCATCTCCAATACTGCAATCAACAGAAGCCACTTCTGCCTCCTGGCTATTTGCCACCATGGCCATACGGGCTAAAACAAGATGCTCCAAAGCAGCTTCATGGTCTCCCTTTGTTTCACATATGAGACCCATTAGCCTCCTATCTGCTGCCTCTTCAAGAGAAGCTGGTGTACCGTTCTCTCTGTGAATGTCAAGAGCCATTTGACATAGCCTCTGAGCTTCATCAAATTGCAATGCCTGCATATGAGCTTCAGCCAAATACCGGCAGGTCTCACCAACTCTAGGATCTGTTTCTCCAAGAACTCGTTTCTGGACTTCAAAACCAGTGCTGTAACAGGTTATTGAGTTCTCAAGCTGTCCTAGCATAGCATAAGTATCACCCAACTGCATATGACCAGCAAACTTAGCCAGGGCATGCTCTTGGCCTTCCTCAATCACTGGAATCTCGATTGATTGTTCAAGAAGAGGAATTGCCTCATTGTACTGGCCTAGGCTGCAGTATATAGCTGCAGTGACATGTAAACACATGACCAATTCTAAATTGGGCTTTCCACTGCTACAAAGTTCATACGATTTGGCTGCTCGAAGTGCTAGTTCAAGAGCTTTCTGGGGATTGTCTCCTGCAGACACCAAATCCCTAGCTTGTTTGAGTAGAAACGGCCCAAGATCAGGATTACCTAACCCCGACTCGGAAGAATCCTCAGTTCCATTTTGTAGCTTTGATCCTTTCCCTTTCTTCATGGGTAAGACTCCCGTGTTTGGTTTCTTCAGAGTCTTAACTTTCCCCTTATTGATGGGAGGTTTCTCAGGTGGAGTTTTCCCCTTAACATTGGGTTTTGTTGATGCTTCAGAGTCCAGTTGTGGCCGAGACACTTTCTTCACATCACCTGAAGAAATGGATTTTACACCTGTGGGTCGGGGCTTGTCCAACAGCCCTGACTTCTTACCACTCGATGAGCTTCCCTTCTTAGAAGATGAATTACTACGACTATCATCTTCTGGTTTATCCACCTCCTGTTCCTCCCCTTTCATTATCTCAACTTCTGTACTCTCTCCTCCAGCAAGATGGTGCAATTCCGAATCAATCCTGGACTCTTCACCATATGATCCAAAACTCTGCCTCGAAGGTGACTGATCAGAACTCTGCATATCACATACATTCTCATAAAGCTGCTCAATGGAGGTCTCAACCTGAACCATCCTATCACCACGAGGGCTTTGCGGACTTGGTGTTCTCTTGGAAACCGAATTTTCCTTAACATGTGCAGAAGTCCCTTTCATTTCATTCATCACACCTTCTTCTTTAATTTCATCCATGAGAACACCTGGCATCAGTATGTGCCAAAACCCACAAATATCCTAAACTTATCACCACCAAATTGGTTTCCAATTCAATTCAATCCTATCTTATCCTATCAAACAATTGAAACGCCAGATCCAAGCAAGAGAAAGCATAAATTTTGTAACACACCCAATTTTATAGCAACCTATAAAAATAAAAATAAAACAACAACACCATAAGTTAAACCTTTTAGCTCATCATAACAATTTCTCCCACATATTCATTAAACTCATCAATCAGATCTTCCATGATTAAATCCACTCAAATATTCATTAACTCATCATCAACAAATAAAGAAAGATAATCATAGAAACCAACATAAATAAACAACAATCATTTAACCCCGAACTAGTATCACAAATTATAAATAAAATGAAAAAGAAAATAGAGAAAAGCCATTATAATACCTCAATAAAACAGTCATGAAACAAACAAGGTGATATCTTTTCTGGGTTTCTCATAAAAACGACAAATGTCAGGAGACCGACAAAAAAAAAGGATTTATACACACAGGAAGGAAAAAAAAAAACCTTTTGGATGCTTGGAAAAAAATAAAAATAAAGCCGGAGACTTGGGAGAGACACAGAAGAGGGAAATCCAGGGAAAGTTAAAAAGGAAATGAAGGTGTAAAAGGCTATAAAAAAATGTGGGTGGTAATTAATTGTGATAAAAAAAAAAACAAATGGCTAATTATATATGCATAGGCAAAGTGGCAGGGGTTAGATAGAATGTCAGATTGGAAAGGGAGTGACTTCTCCCCAAACCCAAAGCCCTGCGCGGCCTGCAACCGCAACCTGAACTGCCAAACCGTATATGTTTTTTTTCATGGGATCTTTCCACGTGGCAAGTTGTTCATGGTCAGTGGACTTTTCAGTTGCCCAACAATGGGGTTCAGACAGGTTGGGATTATGAAATTTGAAAGCCTGTTTTGACTTTGTATTGTGGTTTTTTTTTTCTTTCATACGGACAAACTGTCACAATCCTCTTCAAGTTTACTTCCCTTCTCTTTCACTTCAAAATCTGCAGTATCTCAAATAGTCACCCTCTACTTTGGTGAAGCAAACCCCTCTTTCTCTCGACATCAAACACTGTGACACCAACTTTAAATAACATATTGGGTACTTTCTAGGAATTATGTACTTTTAGTAAAAATAGTTTGAGGTCATAGATTAGGGAAGATGTATGTATTTGTCGGTGGAGAGTTGAGGGGTTTTTACAATTCAAAGCTTCTATTGGATTACAAATAAAACTAACCCTATCTTTGGAAATGATTAAACGTTTTGTAAAGAAAAAGAAACCAACCTCTTTAATTGTATTTGTACCC
>CM025145.1:20586945-20597372 GCA_013467495.1 Gossypium gossypioides | reverse complement strand
ATAACAATTTGCTTTTTTTTATTTATTCTGCTTTTCTTTTTACTCGCATTTCAATTTATTTTTGTTACTTTTACCCAATTTGAGAGTTAGTCACTAAATTTTTATTTTTAAGATTTCAAAATGCAGATTCAATTCTTGACATTTTTATTTTAAAATTTCTTGGTGTGATTTTTGAAGGAAAAAAACACTAAATTAAAAAAATATGTGTACCAATGAGTGTTAGTGCAATAGTAATATACATATCACTTTCAAGATGAAATGTAGGTTGGAACATTAAAGATAATATTATTAGGAGTGACAATCACGAAACTTAAACATAGAGACTAAAAAATAGATATGAAAAATACAAAAATTGTAATTAACCCAAATATAAGAATAAATAATAAAAAATTTAACTTAAATTTAACAATGCTAACAATTACATTTAAATTTAAATTTTAAAAGCTAAGAAATAGAACCAAATTTTTTAAAATAAACCTAATTCTAAATTTCAGTTACTTATGAGATATTTAAATTAATTTACCTTCGTGATTTCACTCGATGCATATTAGTTAAAATCTTTATTGATTAAGCAAGCAAGCATTTAAAGGGAAGGACGTGTGGGAGTGGGTATTTCAATAAAAACGTCATTTATGAAAAAAAAAAAAACAGAAACAAAAGACAAGGGTCTTAAATGCATGGCTAATATAGGCAAAAGAAGAAAAAAAAAAGCATTTTTGAAAAGAAAATAGGAATTTAAGCTAAGTTTTCATTAATCAGTCCATTTCGCATGATCAGCTATCACATAATGGAAAAGCGCGCTCTTATGAAATCAGATTATTAATTATCTAATTTATAATTGCTAGGATTAACGGTTAAATTTATCTAAAAATAAAATTATTTGGACTATTGATTTTTAAATAATTGATTGTTATTGAGTCTGCCGTTTCGGCGCTCTTCCGTCTGCTTCTTAGTATGTCATTTTTTGCACTCTACTTTTCTGGTTCTCTTTAACGTTAATTTTTTGCACTCTCTTTTCTCGATTTCTAGTTTTGGTTGGTTAGTTGCTAAGCAGACGTCTTGCATCGAAGATTTTTTGGGAAATAGTGCTATGCGTTCTATGGCTGATAGAGATTGGTTTGGCAAATTTACGAATTTCGGAGGAGGAAGACGATGTCCTCCACCTTGTAGGGGGTTCGATTGTCCCAAAACACCTTTATGAGTTTTGTTTTACGATTGTTAGTGTGGTGCACTTTCCCGCTATGCGAAATACTTTGGCAAATTTATGGCATCATTTTGGTAGGATTCAGATTTTGGAACTTGGTGAGAAGCGGTTTCTGTTTCGTTTTTTTAACCAGGTTGACATTGATTGGGTTGTGAAGGGTCCGCCTTGGACCTTTAACAGTCACCTGTTGGTTTTTCACTACTTGAAGAATACAGAGGATCCTCTGTTGGTACCACTGGTTTACTCTTTCTTCTGGGTGTAGGTTTACGATTTATCGCCTGGGCTTTTTTCGGAGGTAGTTGCTCAACAATTGGGGGATTTTGTTGGGTAGTTTGAGGATTATGATGTGAAATAGGTTAATGCTGGTCTCCGTTCCTATTTTCGTATACGTGTGAGCCTTAATATTCGGTTACCTTTGAAGCATCGAAATGAGATTCAACTTTCCTCGGGGACTTCTATTTACATTCGATTCTAATGAGAAGCTTATGCTATTCTGCTTTTTTTGTGGCTGCTTGGGGCATGGGGATGAGTTCTGTCCTATTCGGTTAATAAAGAAGGTCACTAATTCTGATATGGGTTGGGATATCTCGTTTCAGGCGGTGGGTAGGAGGGTTATTATATTGTTGACAGCATCTGGTTGTGAAAGGAGATTGTTGGTGCCTTTTCTTGTACTAGCATTTCGCATGGAATGGGGGGGTACATTAGCTGATTCCCCCTTCCACATCTTTCTTGGAGCCCTGTAATCTAATTCTAGGGATCAACTTGGAAGGGATGGTTGCGACTGGTACTGGGTGTGGTGTGAGGGAAATATGATTGGTACTCATGCTATATGATTCAGAGGATAGTCCTCTAGATGGGTTTGATGGGAAGAAACAATAGCGAACTGATCGCTCTTCAGTTCACATTTCTGCCTGTTCAGATTTGGTAGATGATACTGATGAGCATTCTATCACTTGTTTATATCTAATATCGGCGACCACTAAGGGGTAGTTAGGCCGATAACCATGAAAATCTTGTGCTGTAATGTTTGTGGGTTGGAGAGTCCACGGGCTGTTCGCAGGCTTCGATATATGTTGAAATTGTATAATTCCCTTGTTGTCTTCTTTATGGAGACAAAATTGGATCGTGTTTGAATGGACAAAGTGCGGTGTATGAGTGATTTTGTTGATTGTATTGAGGTTGAGGTTGATGGTGCACGGAGGGGCCTTAGTTTGGGATGGCGTCCTAATGTGCCTGTGAGTTTGCGTAGTTTTCTCGATTTCATATTGATGTGGTTGTTTGAGAGACAGTGGGGGAGTCATAGTGGTAATTTACAGGGTTTTATGGCTCTCTAAGTTTACGCTTCAGATTTGAGTCTTGGACCACTTTACGGACCCTTGGTCATGATCAGATTTTACCTTGGTTGGTGTGTGGTGACTGTAATGAGATTTTCTTCTCTTTCGAAAAGCAAGAGGCGTACTCCAAGATGAATGACGAATGGTGAAATTCTGAAATGTCTTAACGAATTACCGCTTGGATGATCTGGGGTTTGCTAGGCCATGGTTTATATGGGAACGGGGAAACTTTCTTGATAATAACATCAGGGAGCGGCTTGACAGGGGATTAGCTAATCCAGCTTGGTGGGATCGATTTTCGTCTTTCGTTTTGAGGCATCTCCTTCACTCATTTTCGGATCATTGTCCTCTGCTGATTGACACTATCTAGCATTTGCGGTTGATTGAGAGTTCTTTTCATTTTGAGTCTTGGTGGGTTTTAAAGGAATCCTATAAATTGGTAATTTTTCGTCTTTGGGCTAGTAGTTAGGGTTGTGTTCTACTGCGCCTCGTGCATCTTTGTAATGGCTTACGACAATGGGTCGCTAGTTTATGGAATGGCCAAAAGGGTCGTCTGAGTCATCGCCTTTCCAATCTACATAGGGGTGACATTGATGATGAGCATCTGTTAGAGGAGTTGACTAAGAAGCTTGACATGAACATGGAAATTGATAAGGAGGAGACGTACTGGAAACAACGAGCTCATGTTAATTGGTTGAGAATGGGTGATGGGAACACAAGATTTTTTCATCGCTCCATAACTTAGATACAGAGGTCAATAGAATTAGTTGTCTTTTGCAAGATGATAGGCATTTGGTGTAAGAGAATGTGGCATTATTTGATATTGCAATTACGTATTTTGTGAAATTGTTCACTACTTGTGTGCATGGTGATCCTAGTCATATTTTGGAGCGGGTTGTTACGTGTATTATTGATGAGATGAATTCAGCCCTTACAACGAGATTCACAGAAAGGGAGGTTTATGCGGTTGTGAAATTAATGGCACCTACAAAAGCTTCGGCCTTGATGGGCTTCTTGCACTGTTTTACTAGAAGTTTTGGCACATTGTGGGTGGGGATGTTAGCTCTTATTGCCTTGGTATTTTGAACGATGGATTGTCACTAGTGGACATTAATAGGACGCATATTGTTCTTATTCCAAAAGTTTCAAATCCTACCAGTATGCAATATTTTCGCCCTATTAGCTAATGTTCGGTGTTGTACAAGATCATTTAGAAGGTTTTGGTTAATCGTTTTTAGTCTGTCTTGCATTTGTGTATAAATGAGGCTTAAAGTGCTTTTGTCCCTGGTCGGCTAATTACGGATAACATTATACTAGCTTATGAGATTCTCAATGTGTACCGCAGGAAGAGGACGGGGAGGAAAGGGTACTTTACTTTGAAACTAGACATGGGTAAGGCATATAATCGGGTGGAGTGGTCTTTCTTGGAACTTTTAATGTTGAAAATGAGTTTTTCCAGGCACTGGGTGACTCTTATCTTAGGGTGCATTACTTCGATATCTTATTCGGTCATTTTGAATGGGGAGGTGGGTTGTGTTTTTTCACTAGGCAGAGGACTTCGCCAAGGGGACCCTCTGAGTCCTTATTTATTTCTCATCTGTAATGAAGGGCTTTCCTCTCTTATGTGATAAGCACTTCAGGATAATTTGATTGGGGGGCTCGGATTAGTTGTGGTGGTCCGCAGGTTTCCCATTTGTTGTTTGTGGATGATTGTATTCTTTTCGGGGAAGCCATTATAACATCCCAATTTTAGTGGTGTTAGAAATTGTGGCTTCAGGATCACAATTCCGATGAGTGAATAAATATTTTAATATTTATTTAACGTTTATAAGGTTAATTGAAGGTAGTATTAAGCTTTCATTAAGAAATTTTGAAGTTTAAATAGTTAATTAGGTAAAAAGGACTAAATTGAAAAAGGTGCAAAGGTTGATTTCTATTGGTTAAAAGGATCAAATGGATGTGGAAATCTATATTAATGGACTTCGATGGTAATTATACCAAATCCTAAGTTAGTGGATGTTTATGGCTAGGTTTTAGTGTAATTTTAATAGTTTTTAAAGGTTAATTATGTAATTTAATAATTAAATGATAAGTTAAATAAAACAAAAGGGTAAAAATATCAATTCATCTTCCTCATTAGCCTTACAAAACCGTATACACCATTAGAGAAGGAAGCAAGTTTCGGTCAAGCTATTTGCTATTGTAAGGTATGTAAATTTGTCCCCTTTTTAGTGATTTTTATGTTTTTGAGCTCGTTTTAGCTTAATCTACTTAGACCGAGGGTTAATTTGCAAAACTGTTAAAAGTTGAGGGACATGTTAGGAATGAAATTGATAAATTTGTGATGCTAATTGATAAATTATTAAACTTGGTTGTTAAATAAACTTGTTTTGTTAAGTGATTTTTGATGAATTTAGGGTTAAGGATTAATTTGCTAAAAGTGAAAAATCCCTTGGGATTAATGTGAAATTTTGGGTAAATATGGGCTGTTTAGGTCCCCTAGTAAAATCGGTTAGCATGTTTTAGTTAGAAAAACGGTGACATTGCAAGTCATGAACTTAAGGACTAAATTGTAAGAAAGTTAAAGTATTTGGGGTAAATTTGTAAATTGATTATGGAAGGGTTTAATTGCATAAAAATACTTGTTAGAATGCTGGAATTATAATAATTGAGTTAAATTATTATTTAGATCAAGAAAAGAATCAATTGGACTTGAATCAAGGAAAGGTGCAAATCACAGATTAGTTGTCAATTTAGTTGTAACAACTATGGTGGTCAAAGTAAGTTTGTATAAAGATTTAGATTTTTCATTTGAAGTTTTGAATTGAGTTTCTTATTGTAAAATATTAAAATTACTTTGACTTGATGAATATGATAATATTTCAGAATGTTGACGGTTATTTAGTCCTTTTTGAACCTTAAGAATTCTTAGGATACAAATGACATGTCATTAGGGATTTCATCTTTTGGGTGTTGGTCTTGAATGTCCTACTGATGGTTGAGGTCTTGCATTTGTTGGGATTCTCCATAGCTCATGTGAACAGTATCGTATAGCTAACATTCCGACCCACAACTTGTGTGAGCAGACCCATTTCACAACTCGTGTGAGCACTATTGAAAATGAAATGTTATCGTTATATGGAAAGGCACACTATTCCCGAGTATCCAATGTAATTCTAGATGGTTCAACGGGTAAGTAAAGGGAAATGAAAAGGCTTGTATGCATTATCATAGATATTTATGTTCATATGAGAAAGGTAAATGGATTCAATTCACTTCATGGTATTTATTGTGTTTTATGATGTTACATGGTTAAATCTTCTACTAATGGTGTGGATTATATTAATAGGAATATCAAGTATTTGTATAAACTTCTAAGCATGATTAAATGTTTAAATGTAGTGAAATGGTAAGTTTAAGTTTCTCTTATATGAGCTTACTAAGCACTAGATGCTTATGTAGTTATTTTCCTTTATTTCTTAAATTATCGGAAGCTCAATCGATTGGAAGCTTATCAGAGTTCTATCACATTATCCAACAATCACTTTGATAATTTTTGAGTTATTTTGGCCAAGGTTATAAATGGCATGTATAAGACTTTTTATAATGGAAGTTTTTTAATATGCTAATGAACAACTTGGTATGTTTATGTCCTTTGGTCACTTTTAAGTACTTTGAAATATATGGTCCTTTTGGTCTGTTTATTATGAAAAGTGAATGGTTATAATTGATGTCATTAGGCAGCTAAATTGACAAGGTTTTGTGCTTGAGATGTGGCAATATAGCTTTGTTTTGGTTGCAGTTGTTTTGGTATAAATGAGGTGTCTTTGAATGACATATTGGTTAGAGAAATAGGTTGATTGAATTGATATGTTTATATGTGTTTGAAAGGTATTTAGGTCTATCGAATGTATGCAAAAATGGAGTGAATGGTTGGGCAAATTTTAGACATAAAATGGCTTATTTATAGGGTCAAATTATGGAGCAGACGGCCTGGGACACGGGCTGTCACACGACCGTGTGACACACATGGCTTGGCTATACGATTGTGTGTCACTTATTATTTCAGGTGTGAGTATCACACGGCCTAAGACACGACTGTGTGTATCAAGCCAGAGAGTTACACAGTCTAGTACACGGCCTGTGACACGACTGTGTGACACAAGTTAGAGAGTACACTGTCTGGCATATGGCCTACGACACGACCATGTGACCCAATTCAGTGAGTTACACAGTTTAAGATATGGGCTAAGACACAGCCGTGTGTCTAATTGTTTGAGCACTACACGGTCTGGGCTATGTCACACGGCCTAGCACACTGCCGTGTGACCCCTGTTTGCTAAATTTCCAATTTTTTCTTGGATTTTTTGAATTATTTCAAATTAGTCCTAGATTGATCTTGAATTGTTCTTAGGACCACGAAGGCTCAATTGAAGGTCAGATGTGTATGTTTGCTATGTTTGTAATGAATATTAAACGACATTATTAATATGGTTTGAAGTTAGTTGTTTTGGTTTGTATGGTAATGCTCTGTAACCTTAATCCGATGATGGAGATAGGTTAGGAGTGTTATAGCCACGGTTGCTAATGCTTTAGTTCTCAAACAAGTTCTTTTAGAGTACGAGTAAGCTTTGGGGCAGTGTATCAATTTTGCAATGTCTTTGATCTTTTTCTGCTCAAATGTGATAGAATCAATTGTGGCTAGCATTTCTCACTGTTTGGGGGTTCGAGTTTCTACTGAACCCGATAGGTATTTAGGGCTTTCTAGTATGGTAGGACGTAACAGGCGGAGAGCTTTCTAAGGGTTAAAGGACCGCATGCATTCTCGGATAAAGAGTTGGTGTGTTCGGCCATTTTCCTAGGGGGAAAGTGGTATTTATCAAGAGCGTCCTACAATCTATCCCTACTTTTGCTATGTCTTTTTTTACTATCTACTTCTTTTTGTGCCTAATTGGAGAGTGTCATTGGCCTATTTTGGTGGAAGTGTCATAGTGGCTGGGGTGGTATTCAATGGTGTGCTTGGGTTGAGTTATGTAAGACGAAGAACATTTAGGCTGCAAAAGGCTTACTTCACTTGGGGCTGAGTTGACGTGTGGGTACGAGTTATCGTGTTCGGGTGTGGGACGATGTTTGGATTCCAAGCCTGCCTAAGCGTCATTACAATACCAAGGCATTAATCAGACTATTATGTATGTGTCTGAATTTATTAATCAACACACTAGACAATGGGATGAGCGTTTGCTTATCGATGTACTGGGATCCACTATTGTGAATATGGTTAATTGTATTCCCCTTTCTCGAGAAGTTCATGATGATTTGTTGGTGTGGGGGGAGCAAGGCTCGGGGGCGTACTCGATAAAGAGTACTCTATTGACACTACCGACTCTTACAGGCTTGTTTACAACAAATAATGGAAACTATAGCTGCCGGGAAAAGTAAAAATTACAACTTGGCGTATTTTCAATGATTACATCCTTAGTTACTACAATTTATACAATCGACGTGTATGACCTTCTACTTTATGTCCTTGATGCCTCATTTCGCTTGAAACAATAGAGCACATCTTTCATGACTGCCTTTCGGTTGCCAAGGTTTGGGATGACTTGCAAATCACATGGCCAATTGATTTCATTGGAATATCATTCTAAGACTGGTTTTATTTTCTTTTGGTTGTTTCTAACCCAACTATTTCTAAGCAAATTGTGTGTGCACTATGGTATATTTGGCTTGCTTGAAATCAGCGTGTGCATGCAAGTGCTATTGTTCAAGTGCAGGATATTGTTCGCAAGGTCATATGCTATCTTAGAGAACTGAATGTGGTGCAAGAGAGGTTACTTGGTTGCCTTATTGGGGTTGAGCATTGGCGACCTCCAGAAAGCACTATACTTATGCTTCCTTTAATACGACTTCTATGCTGTTCTGCACAGTTATAGTTATTAGGGTCAATTTGGGCAGAGTTCTCGGATCCCATTCAGTGTTTACCATGCATGTTCCTACAACTTTGGCATGTTCTTATGCTATTCGTTTGGCTGTAGATCTCGGCCTACAGGAGGTGGTTTTTGAAGGGGATTCACTCATTGTTATTTGCAAGGCCTGCTCTCCTCTGTATGACGTCTCAGCCATTGGGGCTTACATTCAGGATGCGAAAGCGATGGCTTCTTCCTTTCACTGCTGTTTGTTTTCTCATATTTCTCATGAGGGTAATACTGTAGCTCATCTACTAGCTACGACGGGGCTGCGCAGTGGTGGCTGTTCTTTTCTGAGCTGTAACACCCCTACCTAAATCCGTCACCGAAACAGGGTTACAGAACATTATCAAAATTTACAGATCAAAGAACAAAAATCTCATATCATTTAGCATTCATATCAGAAACAAATCAATATCAATCATATTTTCCCTCATATGAGCCATTGAGGCCCAAAAGATACATTAGAAACAAGTCGAGACTAAACCGAGTACTCAGAGAAATTTTTGCAAATTCTCAAAATTTTTCTAAGGTGCAGAGGACACACGCCCGTGTGGTCATGTCGTGTGAGCCACACGGCCAAGAGACACGCCCGTGTCTTAGACCGTGTAGGCATTCAAAATAGGGCACATGGTCGTGTCCCAGCTCGTGTCCATACTCGTTTAACTCTTTGACTTAGGTCACACGGCCAAGTCACACGCCCGTGTGCTAGGCCGTGTGTAGGTGCAGGGGTCACACGGGCAAGCCACACGCCCGTGTGCCTGGCTGTGTGATCAATACTGAGCATTCTGTTTTGAAAATTTTAAGATGCAGGGGACACACGGCCAAAACACACGCCCATGTGCTAGGTCGTGTGTCACACACGACTGAGACACACGTCTGTGTCTCTACCCGTATGGATGAAAATAGGCCATTTCCAAGGCCACTTTTCTCACCCAAATTGTCTTCCACCTTCATCAATACTTTAACACATTCTCAAGCCATATCAAAGCACCTAAATCAAACCAAAATCATGTCTTAAACTTGACATATTTCACAGACAACCATTGTGCTTTAGGCACCCCAATAAACAATTTATTATTATGTCATTCCAAAACTTATACTTACATAGATACCAAATGCATATATGCATAATCAAATTCATACTTCAAACATGATAATACCATATATATCAAAACATGACCATTACAAGCTATTCCAATGGCTAATTACAACCAAAACATTTACATGCCAACATTGGCCAAGTTAACCTATACTTGCCATTATAACCAAAGTTAATTTACTAAATATATCGAGATGAGCCGATGGATAGTGTGATGATGTCTCCGCCAAGCTTCCAACCCAACGAGCCTCTGAATTACTATAAAACAAATGAATTAAAATAGAGTAAGCATTTAATGCTTGGTAAGTTCGTATAATAGGAATTTAACTTACCAATTAAATTCACATTTAAGATAAACAAATAAACATGCTCAAACCAATATGGCCAATTGCCTAGCACATATCCTCATCAAGCATGTTAGTCAAGTAATTCACATAAATAACAAGAAATATGAATGAACTTATCAATATTTAATTTCCACATACATGTATTTATCACTTCAAGTGTCCATGAACATGTACATATCATATCTTTATATTTCAAGTATTTTTCATAGTAATTCATCTTGAATTCATATAATCTCATATCGGAACTTTACCCGTTGAATCATTTAAAATATCGATGGATACAAAGGTAGTACACATAAAGTGTACGAATCTGAAATCCATCAATTTATATTCGGGGGTTCTCATTTGAGCACATAATCGGGAAGCCCTCTCTCGAGCCATATAACGGGTAGCTCGTGTGAGCCATATAACGGGATGCTTATCCAGATTGTATAACAAGAAGCTCATAAGAGCCATAATCAAGAAGCTCATACG
>CM025145.1:20553675-20581028 GCA_013467495.1 Gossypium gossypioides | reverse complement strand
TGAAATTGTAATTAATCGACACAATACTTAATCAGTGCATGTTTATTCTTCTAAGGTAGCTAAAGTTAAAGTATCATCGGTTCACAAATATAAAGAAAAACATAAGAAAACATAAAAATTACTAAGTCCTAAAATAATCGGCAAAGTCAATAGAAAGATATCTCTAAGCCCAATTAGAATATCCCACACAGCCCTTGTATCTAGAGTTCATTTGTACTACTTTTCCAGTGTTTATGCATCACCTAGATAATCCACCTCGTCGTTATCCACCGTGCGATCTAACTATCTACAGTGTTTAGAAAGGAGTGTGTGAGATCTTGCGAACTCAATGAACATATAGGAAAGAATAACCACACAACATGATGCCTGCTTGTATTCGTGAATTCAATTACAAGTCGCTGAACTGTTCGATCGTCTAATGTTAACAATGAAAATGAGAATAAAAAATATTTTTCAATGGTTAGAACAGAAGTGATATTGGATGGATAACTTGCACAAATAAACACTTAGAAATGAACCAATCGATATGAATTATCGGGATCCAATTTCTATAAAGTGAAGAAACGAACATGTTTGAAGAAGGAAAACTGTGACCCACTATTTAGAAAAAAAAGGAACCAACAATATTGGGTTTTGATACCTCAAGGTAAACCTTGATAAGTCTAAATAAGTTATTTCAAGAACAAAGAGATTGCATTCTCACAAAATAATAAAAATGTTCATTAGCCAACAATGTCCTTTTACAATTTATTTATAGACGCTAATATGACTATTCAAATTTCTATATAGGACCTTTCAAATTTGACATTTACTAGTTGTTACTATAAGCATTTAGATTTAGTTTAACTCTTTTAGGGCAGCCAATGAGTCATGTCTTTTGAATTGATTCATGTATAGTTGAAAAGGCATGTCTCCTCACTTGTTGATGAATTAATGTTCCCTTAATGTGTTATATGGTGTCCTTTTATCTCCCTTAAAACTGAATATCAAAGGACTTGTGCAAAAAACTCTTTAAATGGTTTCATAATGAGTTTTCAAGGCTCCAAAATTGATCAAATTTGAAGAGTTTTCCTTGGTCCATTTGAGCAACCATCGTAATGAGCTTTGAAGGCTTGAAAATCATCCAAACTTGAAGAGTCATTAGTCCTATGAATAGTCACCTACAAGATAGATAATTAAGCATTAAAGAATTACTAAAGACACACATAAAAATTAGCATACTATAAACACTCATACAGACAAATTCATTAATGAACATGCAACTCAAACCCAAACTTTATTAACATATGAGATGCTTTAATGCATAACTTAATTAATATGCAGAGCACATAATGCAAGTCTTAAAAGATGTTGATATATAATGCAATACATTAATTAAATATGCATATAATAAAAAAGACATAATTAAAAGCTATAGAATTAATTGAACTAAACAAACAGCCACACGCAAAAGATTGCATAGACTTAGGACGTTATCTTGGGTCCAATAAGGGTTAGACTTCTCATGTTTGGCCCAAACTTGCTGAATTAGGCCCATCATTGCCTCTTTAAGCTTCTTGGATCTAGCTCGAGTCATAGGTCCAATAGGAATTTCAATTGAATTTTCTCTTGAATTTTCCTCATCGTTCGGCCCAAATGGTATAGACTTAAACAACTTGGTATTTGGCCCATTCGAGATCACATCAAACATTTCCATGCATGTTAAAAAAAGGCTTTGGCAAAATCATTAAAATGCAAACTGGGTTCACCATACTTATTCGAAGTCTGGTTAGCAGTTGCTCACAGTCGATTAGTTTAAAAATAGTAAAATATTATATTTCAGAAAACACAATCTTATTCACATGTTCCTTTCTGTTGGATAAGCGGATCTCCTTATAGCTCCTCAATTTGACTTGAAGAGTCTTAACTTGTCCCATAAGTGTAGCACAAAGCTAAGCACTCTCCAAACATACCAACATGTCCCATTGAATGGAGCTTAGCTCAACATTCCCTTATCTCTCCAAATTGTCCCAAGGCCTCTCGCCCAAAACACAAAAATATAAAGGTGAGTACTCACAATCCTATGACATGCCATTATATCCAATGTTTTCAAAAGATTATAGTGTTAAAACATTTACTTAGACATAAAGCTCACAAATCATGAGGAGCTCGTAAAATACTGTTCATAATTACCTCGCAATATAGAGTTCGCATATCACTGTTCATAAAAGCACATATTTAATCACAATCACAAAATACAATTATAGAGAAGGCTTACTTTCGAAACTTAGGATAAAACCCTCAGATCCTGGTTAACACTATGGTTCACACATACATGTGGCAATCCCTGAACACTTACCAATTTGCTAAAAACTTTAAACAAGCTTCAATTTTCCCTTGTCTTTGCTTGTAGAAAAAGCATATTAAAACTCTTACATAAACACAAGCGAGCCTAGGTTCGCACATACTAGTCTTTTGGCAAACCTAGTTTATTTTGTTCCAAACCTTCTAAAGAGTTATAAAGAAACATAGTCTTGCCTTAAGTTCTAATAACTAAGTTCTGTGTTCTTGTTTTTGCGGAAACTTGACAATAAGATAATTGATGAAGGAATTTGAGAGAATTTTTTTTGTTCAAAAGAATATGGAAATTCCAATGAAAAAAGCCTAATTTATAGGCACTAGGTATTTTGATGTTTTCAGGATACCCTAGTCACAGTAGAAGTAAAAAAGGGTTACGTTCATGGATGGTGTTGTTAAGAGAAAAGTAAGTTGACTTCCTAATTTTGGTATAATTACCCTTTGACTACTTCTTTTGACTTTTGACAAAAATAATGATTACAACTCACCAGGCCCATTAGCAATAATAGTTCGCTATATCCACTGGCACTCCCAATTCGCTAGGCCTTACGATGAACCCCAGCTCTCCAGGCCTGCAGGCAAACACTAACTTGCAAGGCCTACTAGTGAACACCAGCTTTCGACTATGAATTCAACTGTTGTGAATGACTCTACATATTGCAGAATTTGTATACCCAACACATCAGCTTTCTACTTCTTATCTATTTGAACTCAAGCTTTTACTTACATCAAAGTATATGACTCACGCATGCATAGTCCGCCATCCATTCAGGATTAAGGTATGTCACACTTTTAACATCACAAGTGAATAAATCCATAAACAAATTCAAGATCTATTCTTCTTAGGTCTAGTCTGATGTACTGTCAATCCAATCAGTCACATCTATGTCTCAATCTTCTAGGAGTCATTTGTTCTGATGCCCAAGACAAGGCATCTCCCCAATTGGACTTAGTAGACAACATATTAGTCTTTTAATTGGTTTTCTCATTTTTTATTAGACAGTTTGTCTACTAATATAAGTTGTCTTTCTGTATTACGATTCGACCACATAATACCACGTAGTATTAGTTTAACATTAGACAACCAATGAGCTAATATTTGCTTCTATTTTGCTTTACATGGAAAACCATGCGAGGGAAATATATAAATGGTATTAATGTAATTCATGAATAATTTTACTAACCAATCTGTTAGCAAAAATTACAAGTATACATAGAAAAAAAATACTACACTTAGGGCACTAGATCCAACAATCTCTCACTTGCCTTAGTCAAATAGATGGTCATGTTTTGCATTCCTATGCCTTCCATATGTTCTTAAAGAATTTTCTAGCTAACAAAGTCTTGGTAAATCAAATCCCTAGGGTTTTTCCTCAAATGCGATCTTTGACTACATCCACTATTCTGTCAAACACTACCGTCTCCCTTATAATACTTTCTATCAATGTGTTTTGTCCTTATGTGGTTTGTTTGGGGTTTAGCTATATCTGCACTATTATAGTGTTATAGTTTTTCCATACCTCATATTCGACGCTCCATAGTTCAGTCAATAGTGTAACCCTATTTGACACTTATTCAAGCTATGGGCCCACCGTCTAGGACAAAAACACAGCTTGATATCGATTATCTCAAATCTCGACACGTTTGGATGCCAGAATCAATATATTCGATAAGAGTAAGATCTCTTCTAGAATGCACAAGCATATAATCTCTCATTCTTTGGACTACTTGCGTACTTGTAATTATAAGTCGTTCATCACATCATAAATTATTGTACTATAACTTGTATAATGACCTTGAATGGCATGACATGTAAATGATATCTAGAATTGATTCTATTATGGACATGTATATTTTCTCAGAGATTATTGTTGAGCTTTGAATTGAAAAATGCAATTCACCGGTACGTAGTTATAGATGACAGGGAGTATGTGTTATTGGATCTTTTTTTTTTATTGAATTGTTATATTTACTTCAGGAAGATTTATTATTCTTGTACGTTAAACTTACTCAGCTTCAATAAGCTTACTTGTGTTAATTTCTATTCTTGTAGATAATTTTGAAGGTTGGATGACCGGATCAGCACTCAAGTCACACTATCCATCTGTTTTTCAGTAGTTTTTGGAACGCTTGTTTTAGATTATATGGCATGTAATAACCTTGTTTTTTCATTACTTTTTTTATATGTAAATCTATAAAGAATGAGCCCAAGTGCAAGTAGACAACTTATTATGATATATGTGAATAAAGGAAGATGTTTTTCATATAAGTTTATAACATATGTTATCTTGTATTGTTGTGAATTAGGGTGCCTATGATAGGCATATTGGTTAGAAGTTGAAATTGTGTGAATTGGCATGTTTGTGTGATGATTTATAATGGCGTATAAGTGTATACTTGTGGTACCATTGAGGGTACACTAGTTAGGTACTTAGGATGGTTAATTTGAGCTTATTTTATGTCACTTTTAATAGGTCCAATGGCTGGTAAATGGGTTACTTAGTGTCCAAGAAATCTTGAAATGGTAAACTTGCTATTTAAGGTTCATTTAGGCGCAAACGGCCTGGGACACGCCCGTGCCACTTGGCCGTGTGCCACACACAGTTTGAGACACAGCCATGTGTATTAAGTCAGTGTGTTACACGACCTAGCACACGGCCTGTGACACGGCCGTGTGGCCCAACCCAGTGAGTTACACAGGCTGGGACACGGCCGTGTGTCCCTATTTCAAATGTTACAGGGCCATGTGTCCCCTGTTTTTAAAAATTTTCATATTTTCCAAATTTTTTTTATTTGTTTCAAATTAGTCTCGAATTGCTCTTAAGCTATTTTTAGGGTCTTGAAGGCTCGATTTAGGGGCAAAATGTATATGATTGGTTAGTTTTTAATAAGGCTAATTATTTTAATTTTATTATGTTAAATGATTTTTAATTGAACAGTAATGCTCTGTAACCCTAATTCGGCAACGAAGACGGGTTAGGGGTGTTACATTAGGTCACCTCTACGTATCTCAATAATTACAAATTTAATCAATTAAAAAATTACAAATTCAATCATCTATCATACATACTAGCATGTTCATTTCCCTGTACTCTCTAATCATTTGGTACATTCAGTTGATAAATGCCTATTACAGTGTAATATATAGAACTTAGTAGTCTAATTGTAAAAAATTTAAAATCATCTACTATCATGCTAAATTTACAATAAATACATTCAACCTATATACATGCTCCTAACCAATCAATTGTATTTCTACAAGCTCAACCACACAATCGACAATAAAAATTAAAACAATTTTTCTATGTTACCCCCCACACTTTATATAACACATTGTCCTCAATGTATAGCCCTAAAAAGATAAGGAAAGAAGTTACTTGATTGATCGTGGTAGTTTCGTAGGTTTTTGGTGGGTGCCTCCTCCTTTGATCGTTAGGAGTTCAAATTTTTTGTGCTTTTTCCATGTGGGGTTTCTACATAGAAAACTCAAAATAAAAATTAAAACAAATTATCCCAATAGTTACAATCATTAAAAATAAAAGTTCAATCATCCTCCTCAAAGTCCATCACTTTATCCTCCTCTTCTTCCTTATCTTCTCTCTCTTCTTGTTCTTCACTTTTATGCTCCTCTTCTTCCTGCTTAGGATGCGTTGGCCCAAACATATCTGGCATATAATTAGGTACTCTAATGTTGTTTTTTCGTGCAAATTCTTGAAAAATTGGGTCTGATTCCTACATCCAGTGTATCATCCAATCAAACTTTGGATGACTGCTCTCTCTAATTTTCAGTTAGGTACAAAAATTGAATCCACATTTTTTTTCTACAAAAAACATTACTGCTTGATTAAACGAAGTTGGGATATCAGTACCTAGACGACACTTCCATTCATTCATTCCTTCTGTTAGATAATTTATATCATTATCCATATTTATGTCTCTAAAGTAATCTAAATAAGTTTCTTCTACAAAGTCTTTCTCAAAAAATGGGTTGTTATAAAATTCACAAATAATTTGAAGGGTAATTTGTACTTCCTTCCCTCGCACCGGTACTATTTCCCATGTGGAGCCTTCATTCCAAAAATATGGGGACAACAATAGAGTCTTTTGGGATCACACAGAAGCGTTCCCATCTATGGTATCGGATCAAAGGCCAAATCTCCTAATAGAGAATCATCGACGGTTCAAATCCCCTCTCTTGAATAAATTTTTTTCCCTGAAGTTCTAGAAAATATTTCACAACATTTTGATTCGAGAAATTAGAGAAGTTTAGAGCCGTCGATGGTTCCGGTTCATTAGTTCTCCTAACTTTCCTTAGAGGCATATTCAATGCTGTTCTAGGTTAATACTAATAAACTAACAAGCAAAATTTCCAATGGAACAGTAAAAAGATTATTTAGGAACCCTTAACCTCATATGACTTCTCTTTTGATTCCTTGTAATGTTTGGTTGTTCCTTTGAGTGTTTTCCTGTTCGTTTATGCACTGAATAAGATTAGAAGAAAAAAAATTATAGTAGAATAATAGGGAAAAGTAATAAAGGGTTTAGGGTTTTTGAAATTTGAAAGGTTTTAAGATGGTTAAGGAGTTAAGATGAGTTTGAATATTGATTTAAGATATTTTTAGGTTTTAAAATAAGGGTTTTTAACGTTAAAACCTGGGTAAATTTATGGTTTGGTCGATTGAGTTACGCAATGGGTCGAGACAACCCTATAAAAAAATTACAGCGACGTCGCAACATAGGGGTATCATGTCGTGACACCCATGTTAGTTTACCGATGTCGAGACATCGAGGTTTGATCTTGCAACACACTCTGAAATTTTGAAAACTTAGGTGAACTATCTTCTGTCTTGCGGCACTGAGGTGCTGTGTCACTACATCGAGATGATTTTCTCAATCCTTTGCTTCTAGACGCAGTGTTGCGACATGAGTGTTCTGTGTTGCAACACCGACTCTATTTTAACCCAAACTTTTTCTTTTAAAGTGTCTCTGTTCCTATAAAACACAATTTTAATATATATTAAAGTCTATGCTAAATAGTTAGTTAAATATACAATAATATACATAAAATTAGATTTTAATTAGAACTATCAAGTTTTACTATCGGATTCGTCCGTCAGTTCAAGTAATGTGCACGAGTAAGTTTTTCTTGAATTGTTTCTATCTGTATTTGTCCAGCATCCATCGTGCCACTCCACTTTCTTCTGCTTGTCTCGCTCTTTATACCTATGCTTCCGCCATGCACTAATCGAAGGAAACATTTTCCTTTGTTTAGGGTTATTAGGGATATTTACAAATATTTCATAACATGGTCTTCCTAATCCTTTCTTCTCTACTTCACCTTGTTGGTGACCACATTTAAAATTTTAGTTTCACCATTGATCCGCATGGTTAATTCATTCTTTTCCAGTGGATTTCGATGTTGCTAAGAATGGTTTACCCAATAGGATAGGTATCTCACGATCTTCTTCAAAGTCTAATATCACAAAATCTATCAGAATAATGAAGTTGAGCATTTTGACTAACACATCTTCCAATACTCCTTCTAGATGCACTAAAGATATGTCAGCCAATTGTAGTGTGATCTAAGTGTTTTTTAGGTCCCCTAGCCTGAGTTTTTCATATATAGATAAGAGCATTAAGTTTATGCTAGCTCCTAAATCACATAGGGCTTTACTAAAGTGAATATTCGCGATCTCTATGGGGATTGTAAGACTTCTCGGGTCTTTTAGTTTTTGGGTAACCTATCTAGATATAATCACACTAAATGAGGCACTTATCTTAACTTACTCTCCTGTTGTAATTTTCCTACGCCTAGACATGATTTCTTTTAGGAATTTTGCGTACTTAGGGACTTTTTCAATTAAATCGATCAGAGGCAAGTTAACATTTAACGTTTTGAATACACTCAAAAAACTTACAAATTCCTCTTCATCCCACCTTTATTTTTCCTCCAACCGTGAAGGGAATGGTACCTTTGTGGTTGCGGGTTCCTTGATTAGCTCTTTCTCTGGCTCAGCTACCAGTTCAGCTACTTCTTCCGGTACTAGATCATCATCAGCTTCTAGAGGCTCTTCAAGAAGATCATCAATATTCCTCTTGGTTCCCTCCTAAGTTGGGTTCTTTGGACTGCTCAGCACTTTACCTGATTGGAGCGCAATTGCTTTCATGTTCTCCTTCCACTCTCTTCGACGATTATCTTCAGTATTACTAAGGCTACCAGTGTCAATTTGTCTCTTAATGTCTCCGATCATGCTTATCAATTGGCTCATCTGATCTTCTAATTTAGTCAATGTTTTCACGGAAATGATGCACTCAAATTGCACATGTTTCACCTCTGTCCTCGTTGACTTCATTTCCCCCATGATCCGATCCAAGCGTTGATCACATACATTATGGTCATTTGGGTTGCTCATTTCTTAAGGCTTCTACAAATAAGAAGGCTGATAATTAGAATTCTTAACCTCGTTAGAGTTATTACCTCCTCTTTGATTTTTTCCCCATCTAAAGTTTGAGTGGTCTCTCCATTCGGGATTATAAGTATTTAAATAAGGGTTTCCACCCCTATTCCCAATGTACTTCACATCTTTAGTTGGGTTATTAATATAATGAAAGAGTGGTTTGCATCCTCCATATATAGACGATACGTTAGATGATTACTCGATATGGCTGAGTTTATCCACTATTTGTTGGTATCTATCATCTTCTTGGACAGCTTTTACCGTAGATGGTTTCTGGCCATATGTATAGCGTTCAGTTGGCCACTGCCAAGAGCTCATCGCCATGTTTTCTATCACTTCATATGCGACCTCGTATGTCCTATTGATTAAAGCTCCTCCTAAAGCTGCATCTAGTCCTGATTGTGCATGTGCATCCAACTCGTTATAAAACATTTGTAGTCGTAACCATTTAGGTAGTCCATGATTTGGGCATTTCTGAATTAGCATTTTAAAACGCTCCCAAGCTTCATGAAAACATTTTCCTTCTAACAGTTTAAATATGGTGATCTCCCTCTTTAGTTGGACTATTTTGCTGATAGGGAAGAACTTTTGTAAAAACTTTCCTGCTAGCTCATCTCATGTCGTGATAGATCCTGGTGCTTGCGAATCTAGCCAAAATAAAATGTTATCTATTAAAGAGAAGGGAAACATTCGAAGACGAATAGCGTCATCAGTGACCCCGTTATATTTAAATATATCACAAAGCTGAAGGAACCATTTTATATGTTGATTTGAGTCCTTCGTCATCGTACCTCTAAACTGCAAGTTGTTTTGGATCATCTGGATCATAGCTGGTTTGATTTCAAAATTATTGTCCATGATGGTTGGCCTTGTTATACTTCCCTGAACTATATCCAAATTCAGTAGCACATACTCCCTTAAGGTTCTCTCATTGCGCGTTATAGTTATGTTTGTTGGTAGTTGTGGTGGTGGTGGTGGTAAGTCTTGGAAGTTATTGTTAGCCTCATCGAACAGTGGATTTTTGTGAGGTAAGTTGCCAATAGCAAGTGGCAGGTTCTGTATCTACTACTGCTATTGTTATTATTACTGTCGACAATTCTTACGAATTATCCTTTTTGGATCGGTGGATGGCTTTATAGGTGTTCCCCTACTACGAGTCATAAACTAAACCAAAAAGAGAATAAAAGATATTAGCAACAATAATAAATCGTATCTATAATTTAAAATTTTCCTAATTATTCTATTAGAATGCAAAATTTAAAATCAATCTAGTGGCATTGTATCCCCGACAATGGCGCCAACAAGTTGACCGCCTCCAAATGTACCAACGTCCAAAGTAAGAATCCTGCACAAAATATATCAAATAAGCGATTTCCGTAAGCATACGGGTCAGGTTGTAATATTATTACAATGAAGTAGGTGAGTACTCTAATGATCGTCCAAAAGGGAGGTGAGCACTAAATTAACCCTAACCTAAGCACAAATAGAGCTCATTAGCACTTTAAATAAATTATATTACGAATCAAAATAAAGAAAGATTTTTGGTATTTTTGTAAATAAAGAATAAAATAATATAAGGAAAAAAAACTTCGGGAAATTTAATATAGAAACTAAATCAGATCTAAGCATGGGTGATTAGCTCGCTTCGGTAATCATAACTGTCGCTTCGAGTTCCCTGTTCAATCAACTAGTCGTTAACCTAGTAGGATCTCTTGATCTTCTACTAGACTAACAAGTCGGCAAAAACTACTTATCTTTCGACCTCACAGTCCAGACCAGTTCAGGGCTAAGGTATTCACGAATAGGTCATACCAATTTTGGGTTAATTCCCACCTAGATGACTTTCTAAGGTTGTCAAGCCTAGGGTTTAATTTCAAATTGAGTTAGGATGATAAAATAGGACTTGTGAACTCAATTAACTCAAAAAAAATTTCACTCAATTTGACTCGAGTTGATTGAATGCTCAGCCCTATTTAAGTGTACCTTTGAATCTCGCTACGAACTGCAATAGGATTGAATATGTTGTGGCTCCTAGTTTGAACAATTCTACATACATCTATGCTTGGAACTCTTAAAATATGATATTCCACTTGCTCAATAAAATATTTTCGATCGTAAAGAAATTCATGCTTCTAGACGACATGTATTGTTGTTGTTATTGTAGGACTTTATCAATTTGTTTAGGAATGTCCGTTTCACTGAAGATCAGATATTCAAATTCTTGTTGATTTAGGATTTCTACTTGTAGTTCAATGAGAAACAATTGTTGGAGTAATTCTTTAGGAATGGTTTCATCATTATCACTAGGAATGGTTCCTTCATCAATAGTTCGTTGTGAGAATTCTCTGATGATCTTATATTATCCATCACTAGTAAGTTATCCCTGGCCATGTTATTTAACATGGTCATGAAGATGTATGGTGTATCATTCAACATCAGTTGGGTTGCTAGCCTTGATAAGGTAATAATAGTTGGATCCTACGAGCCTGATGGATCTGGAAGATTGGTCATCTTATTGGGCCTGATTAGGTTTGGTAAAGGAGTGCTGACTAGTATTTTCTCCTTTTCCTTTTGCTTCTACTGGTCTTGTTTATACTTCTAGACCCATGCTTTAGTGGAGCTTTTTCCTGGTGTAGGATATAGGGCTTTTAGGTTTAACGTAGTGTAGAATGGTTTGTTGGAAAAAAATCTGGTTCAAAAACAATTTTCTTGCACAGCAGAAAAATAAAATTTTGAAAACTGAACCAGTTTGTGATATTTATAGCAATAAACCTATTCTTTAAATAGTACCTATGTTTAGGGCTAGACGGATCTAGACATTCCCGGCTTTCAACCGAATGTCTTCTACTATTCTCCTAGCACGAACTACTTCAAGTGTGGGCTTGAATAATTTCAAATTAAATATAGAACCACAAATAATTTTCTTACTTTCAATAGGAAAGTAAATATCGCTCTTTCTTATAGAAGCCGGTAGAATTGTTATTCCCGAAAAAAAGAATTGATACTTAGAAATAAATTCTTACAATTTTCGAGCAGAATAACAATATCTCAAAAGTTGTGTGTAACTTATTGTATTTTTAGCTCTACCAGTGTCGCCTATTTATAGGAAGAGAAAGTGACATCCTAGTAGAATTAGTAGCATGCATTTAATGTCTATTTAATAGAAAAACAATCTCCTAGTTGAACTAGGAAAGATAGTGGCTAATAGGGTGTGCTTCCCCTCATATGTATTACAATGGATATTCATGTCTCTCTTGTATTGGGTCCAATTATATGTGCTTCGTGGACTTTTAGCCCATACTTTATAATTTAATCCAACCCAATACATGTTTTTCTATTTCTCAAAATAGACATTATTTATTATTTTAATTTTGATTAATTAATTTTCCAATTAAATAATTTTTTCAATCCAATTATAATTTCGTTAAAATCATGACAACTTTACCTTAAAAGAATTTATGAGAAAATATATTTAATTCTACATTCAACAGATTTCATAATGATCAATTAATTTAATTTCATTTTCTAACTTCAATTATTTAATTAAATAATAATTCAAAAAACTTAAATTAATTCTCAGGTAATTTCCGTCAGTGATGCGATCATGCTCAATGACTCATCCAAAATAGCTGTTGATCCAATTGAGCTGCCAATGGGGCCAATAACTCGTCCACGAGCTAAGAGGTTCAAGGAAGTTATTTCGGGTCTCATTGATCAAGTTTGGGGAGAAGTAGTTGTGGGACTCATTGATCAAGCTTGGGCATGCATTCCATGCGTCCCATGCAATTTCCTCTAAGCCAAGCTTTAGTTTTCAGATTATTGATTTCGGTTGCAGGAATAAAGTTTTTAATTCAATTTTAGTTATTTTAGTTATTATAGTTTGAGTCTTTAATTATGTCATAATTTGACCAACATTAATATGAGTTTTAATTATGTCATAATTTGAACATCATTAATATGTATCTTTTATTAAGTTTTTTTTATTATGTCCTATTTTGCACAGCATTAATATATGTCTTAATATGGTCTTATTCAGACTTCATAATTGTGTGTCTAAGATTCCTACAAATTAAATTGTGTTTAAACCATGTCTTGATATTGTATTTAACCGAGTTTTAAATGTGTCTTTCAGGCTATTCACATTGGCTGCTGATCATGCATGCATAATTGAAGATTCAATAGACCGTATTTATGGAGAGACATGCACTAGGACGTTCATGCATATGGGAGATGATGATTACAGTCTTCCAAGCAACTTTTCGTGAAAGGCTATGGCATCAAGTGGTTTCATACTTGACTAATCGGTTGGTTGCTATGTTCACACCAAAAGGACCGTCCAAACTTTGTTGTTCACATTTGAAAACTTTTCATCCGCCACAAGCAACATTAAAGAACTAGATGCACATTCGGTTTCCTAAGGTAGCGTCAACTCATGTTCACACCATCTTAACCGATCAGCTCCTTGCACATTCAGCTCAACTTCAAAGTCCAATAAATTAACTATTTGGGGATTGTAAATGACAAGGCTTTTGGCGTCTTCCACACCTAGAAGTCTTCAAGAGATTCGTTGGACAATTCAATAGACATTCAACTCAATTAATCTAATTGTAACATGCCTATTCGGCTGGTCTTTGTACAGCTTATAAATAATAGGTTTGAATCATGTAGAAAGAACTTTTGATGAATTTTATAACTATTGTGGGTGTTCAACTCTCTTTGTTTTTTCTTGACTCAAATTGACTTAACAAGTACATCTTGTGGCGTCAATTTGATTCCTTTTGAACTTATCACTTCTTCAAAGTGTGGCGTTCAACCCATACCGATTGGTTCCTATCTCATTATAGATAGTGGGTTACGGTTCAAATTATCGTCTCCATTTCCACCTTAAGAGCTAACATAAGAATTGGGTCAATATTCCCTTTAATATTGGTTCGTTCTTCAGCTTTAAGCCCACACTTAACTCATACATTTTCCTACCAACCAAACACAACCCCTTTGCTAAAACCAACACTTTCATTTTCAACCTTACCTAGAACTTAATCTGATACTTCTTAATTTACGATTGAGAACTCAAGTGACTCAATTCATCAAACGAATACGAGATCGCATCATTTGGTATCAAAGAATTAAGTAATTATCAACGTTCTATGAATCTCGGGGTTGGAATTAAAAACTATATATTCAACATCTTTACAGAATTCAATTTTGAAAGTACTAAAGGGAGTTTTGAAATTTGATTAAAAAAAGGAGGAAGCTAGCTTGGGAGTTCTTTGTTGCCCGATTTAATTTTATTTCCTTTGCCATATCGAACTCGGCCATACTTCAATTAACTTTGTTTCCTTCATTTTAACCTACCCTATACCCGACATCAACTCCCACCTCTACATCATTTTTTTAAAGCCAATTCCACAAAGTTGATGCTAAGTCTAAGGTAGTCACTTACAAACTTAGAGAGACGAGCAAGAGTGGTAAAAGGCAAGAGTGTGTATGAGGATTAGAGAGGGTAAAAGCCAAAATTGAGTGAAACACGAGCGGAGTGAATTTTTTTCTTTTGAGAGAATTAATGAGGTTTGTGGCGAGAAAACTTCACGTCTCAAAGTCCCGAAAGAAACGTTGCTGTTGGCAGTGGTGTGCGTCCCGTAAGGAACTTTGCTGGTGGTGGTGGTGTGCCCGACTTAGCATACCAAGCCCTCATACGAGAAATGGACTAAATGTTACAACGACGATTAAAGCCAATGTAAGAGCAATTGGACCAATTGGATGAACGAGCCCAACACGAACGAACTCCTCAAAATCCAAGGAGAGAGTGAGGTTGTCCTAGGCTAAATCAAGATGATATCTACGATCCTAGTGACATGAAAAGTGATCAAGCCTCAGTTTGTAGTAAGAGGCGACAAGGTCAAAGGAACCAAGGGCCAAGGGAGCGAAACCAAGTAGATGATGACCTTAAAAACATTAAGATTACGATTCCTCCATTCCAAGGGAAAATCGATCCTGAAGCTTATTTAGAGTGGGAGAAGAAAATCAAACTAGTCTTTGAGTGTCACAACTACTCGGAGAGCAAAAAGGTTAAGCTTGTCACCATAGAATTTTCTAATTATGCCATCATTTCGTGGGATCAGCTTACTATGAGCCGGAGAAGAAATGGTGAACGGCCCGTGTCTACATGGGCTGAAATAAAGGCTATCATGAGGAAGAGATTCATTCTCGCCTATTACCATCGTGAGTTGTACCAAAAGTTGCAAAATCTCAACAAGGAAATTGGAGCATGGAAGATTACTACAAAGAGATAGAGATAGCCATGATTTAAGCCGACGTTGAGGAGGATCGAGAGGCTACCATGGCAAGATTCCTTGTTGGTCTAAATTGAGACATTGGCAATGTGGTGGAATTGTAACATTACGTTGAATTCGTTGACATGGTTCATATGGCGATCAAAGTGGAGAAGCAATTGAAGCGAAAAGGAGCCACCCGAACCTTTCCTAACTCCACTTCTACATCAAAGTGGGGACAAGGAGTCAACAAGAAGGATGCCCCCTTTCAAACCAAGGAAACCGTTTGAGCCACAAAGTCTAACAAACTGAATGGCGAATCAAGTAAAGGAAAAAATGAGGCTATGTCTAACCATACCCGAGACACCAAGTGCTTCAAATGCCTAGAGAGGGGCCACATTGCTAGCCAATGTCCCAATCGGAGTGTGATGGTAGTAAGGGCCAATGGCGAGATTGAATCCGAAGAAGAAAAAGAAGATGAGCCCGAAACATTCACGAAGAGGAGAAAGATTTGGACTATGCCGTGGAAGGGGACATTCTTGTTATTAAGCGGAGTTTGAGCCTCCAAAGCACGAAAAATAAGCAGCAACGAGAAAGCATTTTCCACACGCGATGCCATGTCCAAGGCAAGGTGTGTAGCGTGATAATCGATGGAGGTAGCTGCACGAATGTTGCTAGCAGCATGTTGGTGAAAAACTTGGCTTAGCAACCACCAAACATCCGTATCCTTACAAGTTGCAATGGCTCAACGATGGAGGAGAACTCAAATTCACCAAGCAAGCTGTTGTTGCCTTTTCCATTGGTAAGTATGTGATGAAGTTGAGTGTGATGTGGTACCGATGCATGCTGGTCATTAGCTATTGGAGAGACCATGGTAGTTCGACCGTCGAGTCATACATGATGGTTACCCTAATAGATACACCTTCAAACATCTTGGGAAAAATGTAACTTTGGCGCCACTTACCCCTAAACAAGTGTATGAAGATCAACTTAAATTAAAAATTGCTATTGAAAAATTGAGAGTAAAAGATCAAGAGGGAAAAAGTGAGAAAGAAAAAGAAAAGAAATCAGAAAAAAAAAAGGAAAGAATGAGGTAAAAATGAGAGAGAAAATTAAAGAATATGAGTTACAAACACAGAGGAAAAGGAAAGAAAATGAGAGAGTGATTCTGGAAAATTGAGTTTCTATTCAAAAGAGAGAGAAAGTCGAAAGTCTTTGTCATTGAAACAACCCGTGCTTGTACTCATGTACAAGGAAAGTTTATTTGGCACTAACGAACTAGATGACACTCTCCCTTCTCCTATTGTGACCTTATTTTAAGAATTTGAAGATGTGTTTCTGGAGGACATTCCAAGTGGTCTACCGCCTATTAGAGGAATCGAACATCAAATCAATTTCATACCCAGAGCCATAATTCCAAACCGTCTAACCTATCGAATTAACCCCGAAAGAACCAAGGAATTACAAAGGCAAGTGACCGAATTATTGGAAGAAGGGTACGTTCGAGAGAGCCTAAGTCCATGCACCGTGCTCGTGCTCTTGGTGCCTAAAAAGGATGGCTCTTGGCGCATGTGTGTGGACTGTCGAGCAATCAACAAAATCACCATCAAATATCGACATCCGATTCTATGCTTAGATGATATGTTGGATGAGCTAAGTAGAGCTCAACTTTTCTCCAAGATAGACCTCAAGAGTGGCTATCATCAGATCTGAATGAAAGAAGCAGATGAGTGGAAAACAACATTCAAAACCAAGTATTGTTTGTACGAGTGGTTGGTTATGCCTTTTGGCTTAACTAACGCACTAAGTACTTTTATGCGTTTAATGAATCATGTTCTTTGTTCTTTCATTGGTAAATTCTGTGTGGTTTATTTTGATGGCATATTGATTTATAGTAAGTCTCTAGAAGATCATATTTATCATTTGAAATATGTTTTGGAAGTGTTGCGAAAGGAAACTTTGTTTGCTAATCTTAAAAAGTGTTCATTCTGTACTAACAAACTTGCTTTCCTAGGATTCATGGTTAGTTCAGAAGGTCTTGAAATTGACCAAGAGAAGGTAAAGGCAATTCGAGAGTGGCCACGACCTACAAGAATTAGTCAAGTAAGAAGTTTTCATGGGTTAGCTAGTTTCTATAGAAGGTTTGTTCCTAATTTTAGTACTTTGGTTGCTCCTTTGACGGGAATTATCAAGACAAACTCTAATTTTCAATGGAGTGAGGAACAAAAGAAGTCTTTCATGTTGATTAAAGATTATTTGACAAATGCTCCTTTATTATCCTTACCTGATTTTAACAAAACTTTTGAGATTGAATATGATGCTTTAGGAATAGGGATTGGAGCTGTGTTAACTCAAAATGGGCATCTCATAGCCTATTTTAGCAAGAAACTACATAGTGCCACCCTCAACTATCCAACGTTTGATAAGGAATTGTATGCATTGATCCAAGCGTTGGAGACATGGCAACACTACCTATGGCCCAACAAGTTTTTCATTCACACCGATCACGATGCTTTGAAACACCTCAAGGGGCAAAACAAACTAAACAAGAGACATGCCAAGTGGGTGGAGTTTCTTGAATCATTCCCTTATGTGATCAAGTATAAGAAAGGTAAAGAGAATGTTGTAGCCAATACATTATCGAGAAGGTACGCACCTCTTAATAACTTAGACTCTAAATTACTTGGTTTTACGTATCTAAAAGAGCTTTATGAAACTGATGCTGATTTTGGTGAAGTGTATAAGGCTTGTGAAAAAGGGGCCTTCGATAAGTTTTATAAGCATGACGGATATCTATTTCGAGAAGGTAAGTTGTGTATACCTTAAGGATCCATTTGGGAAGTACTTGTGAATGAGGCGCATAGTGGAGGCCTCATGGGGCACTTTGGAGTGACCAAGACCTTGGCCATGCTCCACGAACACTTCTTTTGGCCAAAGATGAGATGTGATGTGAAGAAGGTGTGCGCTCGATGTGTTGCTTATAAAAAGGCAAAATCACACATAAAACCCCATGGATTGTACACGCCCCTGCCCATTCCCGAAGAGCCTTGGGTTGATATTTTCATGGATTTTGTCCTAGGGCTTCCTAGAACTAAGAGTGGAAAGGACTCAATCTTTGTAGTTGTTGACCGGTTTTCTAAAATGGCTCATTTTATTGCTTTCCATAAAATTGATGATGCTTTGTTTTTTAGGGAATTAGTGTGATTACATGGAGTCCCAAGGACTATTGTGTCGGACTGAGATGCTAAGTTCCTTAGCCATTTTTGGAGAACTTTGTGGGGCAATCCTAGCACAAAGCTGTTGTTTTCTACAACATGCCACCTACAAATGGATGGTCAAACCAAAGTAGTGAACCGAGTCCTATCAACCTTGTTGAGAGCGATCATTAGGAAGAACCTAAAGTCATAGGAAGAATGCTTGCCGCACATTGAATTTGCTTACAATGAATCTGTCCATTCGGCCACTAAGCATTCTCCATTTGAAGTTGTCTATGGGTCTAATCCTTTAACCCCTCTAGATTTAATTCCCTTACCTACTAATCAACTTGTGCATGTAGTTGGCAAACGGAAGGCTGAGTACGTAAAGCAACTACATCATAAAGTGAGGGAAAATATAGAAAAGAGAACCGAGCAATATGCGCACAAAGCAAACAAGGGACGCAAGCAACTAGTCTTTGAACCTGGAGATTGGGTCTGGATTCATATACGAAAGGAGAGGTTCCCCGAACAAAGAAGGTCCAAGTTGCTACCTCAAGGCGATGGTCCTTTTAAAGTGTTGGAAAGGATAAAAGACAACTCATACAAGCTAGACCTTCTAGGTGAGTATAATGTTAGTGCTAGATTTAATGTGTCTGATCTTTCTCTTTACGATGTAGGTGACGATTTGGGGACAAATTGCTTCAAAGGGGGAGGTGATGATGCGATCATGGTCAAGGATTCATCAAAAATAGCTGTTGATCCAATTGAGCTGCTCTAATCACTCGTGCTCGAGCCAAGAGGTTCAAGAAAGCTATTTCGAGTCTCATTGATCAAGTTTGGGGAGAAGCTGTTGTGGGACTCATTGATCGAGCTTGGGCATGTATTCCATGCGTCCCATACAATTTGCTCCAAGCCAAGCTTTAGTTTTTAGATTGTTGATTTCGGTTGCAGGAATAAAGTTTTTAATTCAATTTTAGTTATTTTAGTTATTATAGTTTGAGTCTTTAATTATGTCATAATTTGAAAAACATTAATATGAGTTTTAATTATGTCATAATTTGAACATCATTAATGTGTATCTTTTATTAAGTTTTTTTTATTATGTCCTATTTTGCACAGCATTAATATATGTCTTAATTTGGTCTTAATTCAGACATCATAATTGTGTGTCTAAGATTCCTAAAAATTAAATTGTGTTTAAACCATGTCTTGATATTGTATTTAACCGAGTTTTAAATGTGTCTTTCAGGCTGTTCACATTGGCTGCTGATCATGCATGTATAATTGAAGATTCAATGGACCGTATTTATGGAGAGACATGCACTAGGACGTTCATGCATATGGGAGATGATGATTACAATCTTCTAAGCAACTTTTCGTGAAAGGCTATGGCATCAAGTGGTTTCACACTTGACTAATTGGCTGGTTGCTATGTTCACACCAAAAGGACCGTCCAAATTTTGTTGTTCACATTTGAATACTTTTCATGCGCCACAAGAAACATTAAAGAACTAGATGCACATTTGGTTTCCCAAGGTAGCATCAACTCATGTTCACACCTTCTTAACCGATCGGCTCCTTGCACATTCAGCTCAACTTCAAAGTCCAATGAATTGACTATTTGGGGATTGTAAATGACAAGCCTTTTGGCGTCTTCCACACCTAGAAGTCTTCAAGAGATTTGTTGGACAATTCAATAGGCATTCAGCTCTATTAATCTAATTGTAACATGCCTATTCGGCTGGTCTTTGTACAGCTTATAAATAATAGGTTTGAATTATGTAGAAAGAATGAATTTTATAACTATTTTGGGTGTTCAACTCTCTTTGTTCTTTCTTGACTCAAATTGACTTAACAAGTACATCTTGTGGCGTCAATCTGATTCTTTTTGAGCTTATCACTTCTTCGAAGTGTGGCATTCAACCTATACCGATTGGTTCCTATCTCATTATAGATAGTGGGTCATGGTTCACGTTATCATCTCCATTTCCACCTTAAGATCTAACATAAGAATTGGGTCAATATTCCTTTTAATTTTGGTTCATTCTTCAGCCTAAAACCCACACTTAACTCGTACATTTTCCTACCAACCAAACACAACCCCTTTACTAAAACCAAGCACTTCCATTTTCAACCTTACCTAGAACTTAATCCGATACTTCTTAATTTACGATCGGGAACTTAAGCGACTTAATTCATCAAACGAATACGAGATCGCATCAGTGAGAAACCACATTTATTTTTTAATGTAACCCATTTCTCTAAATATTTTTTCATTTCTATCCATTTTTGTTCATTTGGTTTATCATACAATTCATTTCTAGTTTCAACGAGCTAATGGAGGGATCAATTGGACATATGTAATACCCTCACCCGACTTGTTCGTCGAATCCAGGTATGGAGTGCCAAAAACGGATCGATTTTGACTAAACTCAAATTGTAAACCTAATAGTCATGAGGACTAACTTTATTAAGTAACAATAAATACTTCTTACAACTAAAACCTTAAATTAAAATAAAAACTTGCTATCTTCAATTTCAAACTCTAATGGAACCATTTAATTACAATATCCCTAACCCTTAGGGGAAGCCTCTGAAGGTACCCCCTTCCTATGTGCATGATAGTTTACTAACAATGTTTGTAAAAAAAAGACACTTTACTAATGATGATCATTGATCTAACACTATCTGAATTGGTCACTCTTCAAGTTCCTTATCCCACAAATATTGTAAACACAAGTCAAAAACCTTGTAAGTTCGAATGAACCTAGTGAGTTTCTTTACTGCATTACTCAAAAATAAACCCCATCTTTGAGGGGGTTTTAAAAAGAAAAAAACTCAACACATTACTCCTTATTTTATTTAGTCAATCCCGTTTTGACTAGAGTGTTAGACTTTTGCTCGACTTTTTCCTTTCTTTAATGGTGGATTGATCGCTGAACATTTGTTACCTGGTCGACTTGTGACCATTCAACTAATTCTGGTGGATTCTAGATGATTTATCATCCTTGCAGATTTTGAATTTTCCTTGCACATATCACCTTTTGTCCCCTTTTTTCTCACACTTCCTATCATGAATATCTTTTTTAGTTTTATCTTGGCTTGTAAACATATCATGGCTCTAGCGGATAAACTGACATTCTACTCAAAGTCCTACTAGAAAAGGCCCACGCCGCGCTAGCGATCTTAACCTTGTTTAATTCTTTCTACTTCTACCCTATACTCGGGTTAAATGTTATTTGGATTACCCTTTTGTAAACTGCACTATTAGCGATGTCTTGATTTTAAGGCGCTCAAATATTTCTGCATTGGACCGTTTTAGCCTACAATTTCCAGCAGACTATTAACCATTCGAGTTCACATTCCTCCTTATATGATGGTTCCTTATGGAACTAAATCTATATCGGATACTCCCATACTAGGTTTTCCTCAAAGAGAAATATTCTTGAAAGACATATCTATCACTTAGATTAACCTTTTTAGTACCTTTTCCTATTAATGGGTTTTATCTGACCCATCTTTGTCATATAGACTATCCAGAGTACTTGTGATCGAACCTCTAGCTTACCAAGTTTCACTAAGCACCTTCTAGTGATTCCTAATGGCGGTTTGTTATCCGCAATCCTTAGAAAATTTTCTTTTGTTTATCTCTACACCGAACACTACTGGTACATCATTTCCCAAGTCTAGTTCTTGCTAGGTTACCACCTATATGCCCTACCAGCTTCTATGACTATCGTTTTGGTTGATTATTCCTATTTCTACTACTTTTTCCTTGTTTGACGAATTGCTCAGAATTCGCTTGCTAATTATAGCTCGCCAACACTGGCATTTTTTTCTAACCATTTTTTACATATTTTTGATTTTCCATAATTATTGTCTTGGTGATCTACCCCGTATTTAATGTCTCGGTGGACTATATATGTTGTCGTAGCCGAGCTACAGTCTTATTTATCAGACTCCATGTTTAATGTCCTGATGGACTTCCCCGTCTTTTTTGTCCCGGTGGACTGCCTCATTTTTAATTCCTCGATGGACTTTCTATGCTGCCACTGTCGAGCTATGGCCTTATAATATACCTCATGTTTAACGTCTTGGCGAGCTTTCCCATGTTTAGTGTCCCAGCGAACCTTCTATGTTGCCATGGCAGAGCTATGGTCTTACACATCAGGCTCCATGTTTAATGTCCCGGCGGACTATCCCGCGTTTTATGTCCCGATGGACTACCCCGTGTTAACTCTCCTGGCGAACTTTATTGGTTTTCATAGCCAAGCTATGGTCTTATACCTTAAACCTCTTTGAGGTGTTGCCCGAAAGGACCTTATTGTCTTCACAGTGCTACTCTATAAAACCTAATAATCATCATCACAGTGTCGCTCTAGCGAGCTAGCCGATATCATCATATCTAACATTGATGCTCAAACATCGTAGTGTCCCCTCCATAAGGCCCGGAGCTTCACACATCACGGTTTACACCCAGAAACACTGTATGGTAGATTCTTAACAGAATTCCATTTTTCTGTATTTGTCTGCCCATTCCTCCATTTTTCCATTTCAAACCTTGATGCTCAAACACCACGGTGTCCCTTCCACAAGGCTCGGAGCTTCACACATCGCAGCTTGTACCTAGGAATATCGTATGGCGATAAACAAAAACTTCGTTTCTCAAAGCATCCACTCATTCCTAACTTTATCTATCTAGCCAATACATTTTCCCTCTGTACCCCATAATTTATAAGCACACAGGCATAGGTATATGATCACATAGACATAATAGAATGGAGCATGCCAAACTTAGATATGTATTACTATAACCATTCTATGCATACTGACGCACTTGCATATCTCAATTTCCTACTGAACCTCGTGCGTACATAACATTCTTAAACAATAGATATTATACATCATCATAGAACTCATCTTAGACTCAACATAATTTCATGCCAGCATACAACATCCCAAAATTGGAGTATAAAAACACACATGATGCTTATTTGCCTCCTCAGCTTAGCCTTTTCATATGTCAGAACTTCTATTCTCCTAGCAACAACTAAGTATTCTAACCAAAATCATAAGTTAAACCCAACTTTTCAACTTAAAACTCAATCTTTCAAAAACATGCAGAACCGTAAAGAGGTTCTAAAAATTCTTAACTTTATTTTCTTAATCTTACGTATACCGAAAGACTTAGAACCTAACCAGCTCACAAGATTCTATATTTTTCTGACTCAAACCTCATAACCACTACTCCATGCAGAGCTTCTCATAATTGTCGCTTCTTCGAAATAACTAAGGCAAAAGATGAAGAAGAGAGGAAAATGAAATATAATTGAGATGAATCCTTCTTGAGAAGTCACTTCTCAGCTATTTATAACTCTTTGTGCACGATTTTCAACCATATAGAAACCATCCATTGGTAATCATTTTGTCTCCCACTAAGGAACCAGTTGGTTTTAATCCAATCGAACCAAAATTGCATCTTAACCATGTCTAAATTAGTTAGTAACTTTTCTTGATTTTTCAGTAGAGGCTGCCAACTTACAGCTTTTTTTAATTTAACCCCTACTTATTTCTAATTTCTGGACTTAAAAAAATGGGTGTGACAACATATGTGATTAATACTCGAATGATTTATTATTAAGTTCCAACTTTTTTATTGTTAATTATAAACTCATTTAGTCAAAAATTCATTCCACTATAGTATCATGACTAAGCTCTCATCAATTACATACCATTACGAAAGTTACTCAATCAATGCTCGTCCAATGACCTTATCTTAAGTTTGTTACCCTCATGGGATATCTTTAATCTCTTTGGAATAAATTCGTTCTCCCAATATTATCCTATTTTATCTCTGAGTAACCATTACATTTTCCTTCATGGAAAGTCAATCAATATCAAATAGTAATTAAGTCATTCATCACAAAGACAAACGACTTGTGGCCACGTTTACTTTTCATCTATCATGTAATGTCAATGAAAGGATATCATTTATGCATGTCTTGGGCTATGAATTCCACTATTATGAATGGTGTTACACACTGTAGAAGTCATATATCCAACGTATCAGCTTTTAGTTTCTTATCTATTTAAACTTAAGCTTTTAGCTACATCAAAGTATACAAGTCACACATCATAGTTCATCATCCACTCAGAATTAAGGTATGTCACACTATGAATGTCACAAGTGAATAAATTCACAAATGAATTCGGGATCTATTCTACTTAGGCCCTGTCTGATGTACTTCCAGTCAAGTCAGTCACATATATGTCTCTATCTTCTAAGAGTCATCCGCTCCGATGCCCAAGACAAAGCATCTCCCCAATTGGACTTGATAGACAGCATATTAGTCTTTCAATCGATTCTCACATTTCCAATTAGACTAAAGACATGTTTAGGTTCATCTACTAATATAAGTTGTCTTTCCGTATTACGATTCGACCACGTAATACCGCTTAGTATTAGTTAAACATTAAACAACCAGTGATCTAATATTTTCTTCTATTTTTCTTTACATGCAAAAACCACATAAGGACAATATACAAAGGGTATTAATGTAATTCATGAATAATATTATTTACCAAACTATTGAAAAAAAATTACAAGTGTACATAGACGAAAATACTACACTTAGGGCACTAGATCCAACATGGTTTTCTCGATTTTTAGGGTGGCGATGGTTGTAGAGGAGATTTTTTATATGGCTGCTCTGAGATGTTGGGTGGAGTAGAAGGGGATGTGTGCTAGGGCCTAGAGGTTTGTTTGTCTAACTTGACACATCTTGGGCGTTGGCTAGTAGAAGCTCTTTGTTTCTTATTCTTGGATTTTCTTATTTTGTTAGTGTTGTAGATCTACAAGTTGTTTTTCTAGAGACCTGATTTCTACTTTTTTTTCCAGACATTGTGAATGTGAATCCTTGGTCTATCCTTAATATATGTTTGAGTTCTTTATCGAGAGCGGTTATTCTCATTTGGATCTCATATATTGTATCGTAGAGTGTTTGGAAATGATAATCAAAATGTTTGCTAATATGGTTGATCTCGTTTTCAATTCTCTAGAGGACGACATTTTGAGTAATTGCATTTCAAGTTTGTTAGTTTAGGATTGCTTCTACTAGCATCACTTTTTTTTTGGTTTTCTATTTCATCTTTGTTCGTCGGGTTAGGGACATTTGGTAGGTATCTGTACTGGTCTTTGTGATACTCTTGCAATGGTGGAAACTTGGTTTCGTACTGGTTTTGGTTGGATCATACAGACTTGATGAGTATGTAGCTTTTACTTCTCCTTTTTCAGTTTTAGTTCATCTAAAGGAGGTGTTTCTTGTTGTGTTGTTGCTCACAGAGGTAGCATGTATTGTACCCCATACTAATATTTGCCACCATCTTATCCAAGTGGTGCAACTGTGGGGTCTCCATCAAGGTATCTTCTATAAAAATGATTTTTCAAAAGAACATTTGCTTTTGCTTTTCTTCTTTTTCTTCTTTGGTCTAATGGGTTCATAATCTGCAGTGAGGCTATCTTCATAGCATCCATCGCAATCGCAATTGATATCCCATGTATAGTGTCTAGCTTTGGGATCTTTGAAGTAGTATATTGGCCTTCCGTTAGCTCTAAAGTTGTAGATGATGTTGTTTATTAAATAGGGGTCTCCGACGTATTTTGATTAAAACATTTTGAACTACACATTTTGAGTTGTGAATATTGGTTGCATCATGAATTGTGTAGTAAAATTTGAGGGTGTGGCATTTTCTTTGTTTTTCTCATCATGCTTTAACTTTATGGCCACTATTTTGTCTACATTTGAGCTGAATGTGGCTTTCTTCGATTGGATTGGTTTTGTATTCTCATGGAAGTTTTCGTAGTTGGTGATCCATGATGAAGGATGCAACGAGATCATTTTTTTTTCTTTTGTAACCATTCTAGAGACATGTATACAAGTAACTTAGTTATCTTGCATGTCATACTTTAATAGTGGGGTCTCATTCTTCATTGGGATGGCATTATCAATTGCATGGCCATAGACTCTGTAAGCTATCTGATAGTGAAAGGTTGCTTCGTTAGTTGCGTTTACCATCTCTACTCCAGCTATCTAAGTGAATTCAAATTTCTTTCAATTCAAGGGATAAAAATGGTATGCATAAAAATCCAGATTTGGACTTTGAGGCATTTGAGTAGTGTTGGATCTTTGAGCACCATATTATAGTTAGAGAAAAACGTCAAGTAAACCTGAGTTAAAGAATGTCTCGACAATACCTATACATGCATGTTCATAATTTAAGTATCTCGAGTCTAAGAGAGCTATTCTAGAAAAGATCGATCGTCGTTCACTGCCATGGTAGCTTAGGGCTAGTTTGACTGCACCAAAGTGTATATGGGTGTACCCATACTCGGTCCATTACTGTGAAAATTCCAAAGGAATTTCTATGGTGACAAAGTATTCTATTGTGCCTGTTGGGAGAATGCACTGATCAAACTTTGTTGACTGGATGTATTCTTTTGGTACTTAAGGTTTTGAAAGTGCAAGTGATTTGATGAAAGATCTTGAAGGTTTTTCAAAAGCTTTATAGAGGTTTAAGAAAGCTAGATAGGAGTTTTCTATCTAGCTTGATTCAAGAATATGGTAATTTTGTACTAGTAATCTAATATATTTGTTATGGTTTTCTTAATAGGAGTAAAAAGCAAATTAAAATATGATCAAACTAATGTAGAGGAACTTGAAAGCATGATAGCTAAAATTTATTTTTCCATTGTTAAGAAATTCTCTTGACTACTTTTTCTTGTACACGCATATTCCCGTGATACTTAATATCACTCATGCTTACACATGCATATTTCTGTCATATTTAGTACATGCGTTTCAATTGTGATCACTTGTTTCTAGGGGTGAGTAAAACTCAATTCGACTCGAAAAAATCGAAAAAAATTTGAATTTCGAATTATTCAAATCTATTTAATCGAGTTAATTGAATCTATTCGAATTTTTTTCGAATTTCGAGTTCGAATCGAGTTGAATTTTTGAATTCGAATAATTCAAATAATTCGAATAAACTAAATATCAAACCCTTTTACTTTCCTTCCCCCTAAACCC
>CM025145.1:20528602-20540852 GCA_013467495.1 Gossypium gossypioides | reverse complement strand
ATCAAATAGAGGGCTAAAATAACTTTTTTTTTTGAAAAGTTGGAGGGCCAAATAAATCATAATGCCTTTCATATATTCGCAAATTCATCTATATCCATACTTATTTATATTTATAATATATAAAAATCGGATAAATATCAAAATTATACATGAATTTTGATACAATTTGTACTGTTATACATTAACTTTAATTTGATGCATTTATATACAGCAAACTTTAATTTTGGTTCAATTTTCACATTTCATTAAGTTTCACTAACTCTGTTATCTATGTGGAATAATTTTCCGTTAAGTCATGTGTAAATTGCTAACATGACATTTTATTAGGTTAAAAACAAACAAACAAATTTAAATTATTTCCACATAGATTAAAAATTGTTGGAAAAAATACTATTGCAGAATAAACTCGTTAGCACTAACTGGGTAAAATAAACTGAGCGTAAATAAATACTGAAGTAATCATTGTACCGTGAAAGAACCACTACCTTGGAAGCAAATTCGCCCTGATCGGTATAATCGGGTAATGGACGTTGTGTTGGATCTGATGCCCTGAGTGTAGTATTAAATTAATATATTTTGTATTATTGTCCTCACATAGTTTTTTCACGCAAAGAAAAATAGAAGCAAATGTTGCTCATTATTTGTCTAAATGTTTAACTAATACTAAGCGGTATTATGTGGTCTGATCATAGTACAAAACGACAACTTATATTAGTAGACGAACCTAAACATATCATTAGTTTAATCGAAAATAAGCAAACCGATCAAAAGACTAATATGTCGTTTATCAAGTCCAGTCGGGGAGACGTTTTGTCTTGGGCATCAAAGCGAATGACTCCCAAAAGATAGAGACGAAAATGTGACTGACTGGACTAACAGTACATTGGACATGACCCAAGTAAAATAGATCTTGAAGTCTTTTATGGATTTATTCACTTGTGACATTCGTAGTGTGACATACCTAATCCTGAGTGGATGGCGGACTATGTATGCGTGACTCATACACTTTATTGTAAATAAAAGCCTGAGTTCAAATAGATAAGGAACTGAAAGTTAGTGCGTTAGGTGTACGACTTCTGTAGTATGTAGCGTCATTCACAATAGTGGAATTCATAGTCCAAAACATGGGTAAATGATATCCTTTCGTTGGTATTACATGGTTGATGTAAAGTAAATGTGGCCACAGGTCATCCATATTTGTGATGGATGACTTGATCACTATTTGATAGTGATTGACTTTTCATGAAGGAAGATGTAATGGTTGCCACGAGATAAAATAAGATCATATTGGGAGAACGAATATCATCCCAAAAAGATCAATGATTTCCTATGAGGGTAACACACTTATAACAAGGTCATTGGACGAGCATTGAGTAGTTATTTTCGTACTGGTATGTCATTAATGAGAGCTCAGTCACGATACTTTAGTGGAATGACTTCGTGACTAAATGAGCTTATCATTAATAGGAAAAATTCGAAACTTAATTATAAATCATTTGAGCCTCAACCACATATATCCAGTCTAAGTTCATAACCCCAGCACATTCCCATTTTGGGCGAAACAGATCTACTAATTCTTTGATTCCAGTTAGTAAAGAGGGACCTTGAACTAAGAAATATATTTTAGAAGCTAACTAGAAGCTAAATTAAAAAAAAGTATCCTGAGCAATTGCAATAATCGGGTTCATTGATATTCCTGGTATAGTAGATGCTATCACACATACAATCATACTCAATTTGATGGAATTTTTTTTATCTTAAAGGGGATCTTCTATAATTTCGCTCCGCTAGCTTGTTGAAACAAGAAATGAATTGCGTGTTTGAATAGAAATAAATGGAATGAATAGAAAAAGAGAAATGGGAAACATTCAGGAATGATTATAGTTTTCTTCGAAATGAAGAAATGAAATCATTTGAAAATGCATGTAGGTTTCCAAAAATGGAAATGGAAATGGAAACGAAAATAAAAATTGAAACATGCAATCCTATATAGGATTACTTAAAAAATGATGGAAGAATGAGTTTATATTTTTGAACTGTTTTTGAAGTCTAAAAATGAAAATAAATCATTCGGTCATAGTGAACATATTGAGTTGTGACATATTGAATGATTTTTCTCGAAATTTTACTGAGGGTAAAATCGTCAAAATTTTAGCGTGGGTAAAATTGTCAAAATTTTACTTGGATAAAATTGGAGTGATAAAATTATTTAATATGTAGATATTAAAGTTTATTTTTGAAAATAGAAAAACTGAATTGGGTTAGATCATATTACAGAGTATCGGGACAAAAAGGCCTAAGAAGTAGTCATAATTGTGTAATAGCTTGATTTTAGTGGTGTCAAAAATTGTAGTTTCGAGACCACAATTCTGATGAGTGAATAAATATTTTAATGTTTATAGAGTTATATTAGGGTTGTATTATATTTTCATTAAGAAATTTTGAGGTTTAGATAGTTAATTAATTAAAAAAGACTAAATTGAAAAAGGTGCAAAAGTTTATCTCTTTTGTTAAAAGGTTAATTAGAGATGGAATATTTTATAAATGGACTTAGATGGTAAAAATACCATATTTATATGTTAGTGGAATTTGGTGGTTTGGTATTGGGGTAAAATTTAATGTTTTAAAAGGCTAAATTGGTAATTATGAAATTGTAATTAAAATGAAATATGACAAAAGGTTGTCATCTTCTTAGCTTAATTTCTCCACCGAAATTTTAAGGGGAAGAACACCATTTTCATGTTTTTTTTAAGTTGACAAATTCAAGGGCTTGCATGGTAAGGTTTTTGAGTTCCGTATTTAATGATTTTTATATTTTTGAGCTCGTTTTAGCTTAACCTAGCTAGCTCAAGGGTTAAATTGTAAAGTTGTAAAATTTTAAGGTTTTTCCATACATGAGTTAATAGTGTTTGTGAATTTTTTTGATAGATTATTAAGTTTAATTGTTAGGTAGACATGTTTTGTTAAGTTTTTTTTGATGAATTTAAAGTTTAAGGACTTAATGGTGGAAATAACAAAATTCATGGTTAATGTTGTGATTTAGTGAAAGTTAGGGACTGTATGAGACCTTAATAATAGTTGAGAATTATGATATTTTATTCTTATTGGTTAAATTATAAGATTTAGATTTAGGGGCTAAATGGTAAAAAGTTAAAATATTAAGGGTAATTTTATAATTTCACATTAATATGGATTATAGGTTTGAATTGGATAATTGTAGTTAATTGAAATATTTAATTGAGTTAAATTATTATTTAGATCAAGAAAAGAATCAACCGAACTTGAATTGAGGAAAAACGAAAGTCTTGGATTAGTTTTCGACTTTTGTTGATACAACCGTTATGATCGAGGTAAGTTCGTATGAATTTTATGCCTATTAAATGTTATTTTAGTTGATTATTCGTTAATGTTATGTTATTTATAATTGATTTGGTAATAAACCGATATTTGAATACTTAACGACAAAAGTCCTGTTTGAACCTAGAGAATGCTTAGGATACAAATGACATGTCATTAGGGTTTATATGTTTCGAGTTCTGGTCTTGGATGTTCTACAGATGGCTGAGGTCTTGCATTTTTTGTGGATTCTCCACAGCTCGTGTGAGCAGCATCGTGTAGCTAATGTCCCGACCCACAGCTTGTGTGAGCAGACCCATTTCACAACTTGTGTGAGCATTATTGAAAATGTTATGGTTCTATGGAAAGGTGTTCCCAAGTATCCGATGTTATTCTATACGGTTTAATGGGTAAGTAAGGAATGTAAAAGCTTATATATGGAATTATGGATAACGATGACCGTATGAAACGGTAAGGTGAGCTTTAATAATGTATGGACAAGAGCATTAATCACCTATGTGATGCAATATGAGTAATTATAAACAATTCATGTTGTATACCATGTTCATATAGGATGTATTGTTAATATATATACTAATGATATGAACTATGGTGTTAGGAAAGGCCAATGCTATATGATATAATGAGTATGATTGAATGATTTAATGTTAAGGAACGGTAAGTTTAAGTTTCTTTATACGAACTTACTAAGCATTATATGCTTATGTAGTTGTTGTTCCTCTTTTGTAGATCATCAGAAAGCTCATTCGGTTGGAATCTTGTTGGAGCCCTATCACACTATCCGTCAATCATTTTGGTAGTTTTTGAAAATTTTGGCTATGGTTATAAATGACATGTACAAGACTCATATGTAATAGGTGTCATGAATATGTTACTTGGTCCACTTGGTTTGGTCATATCTTTTGGAGATTATGTTTTGTGGTGAACTTATAAAGCTTTGTAAATAAGTGTCTTTTGGTCACTTTGAGTGACATGTAAATGTATGTTTTAGACATGTTTATATGTGTGGTTGAAATGTTTATGGTTGTAGTGAAGTAAGCTTAGGCTATGGAGTGATAGTAAATTATTTTAAGTTAAGGTGCCTTTGAATGGCATATTGTTTAGAACCTATAGGTTGATTGATTTGGTATGTTTGTGTGTGTTTAAGGAGTGTTTTGAACTATTGAATGTATATGTAATAGGTGTGTTTGTATATGTTTGGATACTTATTACAAATGTTACATTTTAAGCTTGGTATAAGCTTACTTGTCTATGTGCCTTTAGTCTTGGTGTGAATATGTTCATATAAAGTTGTTTTGGTCATTTGATATAAACCTTATTTAAGTGTTTGAATCATGGTATGAATGAATGTGAATGATTAAGAAGAAATGATAAGTTTGGCATGAGTTTTATATATGAACTTATGAAATTGAATACAAACTAGTTGATGTGTCATGTGAATTGAGATTGATAATTGAATTAAGGTGTCAATGAGGACACATTGGTTAGGCACTTAGGTTGATTGTTTTGACATGTTTTAGGCTTGTTTAAATGTATTTTTAAAGTATGGAAATGATTGATTTTGATTTGGTTGGAACTTAAGTGTTGGATGAAAGTTTGCTTTGTTTTAAAAGCTTTTTAAGGTGCACAAGGCTTGAGCTATTCCGCACGGCCATGTGTCTTATTAATTTTAAGGTGCATGATTTTTCACACGGTCACAGTTAGTTACACGATCTAGCCACACGACCATGTGTGAAGCCACACGACTTGGGCTATTTCATACGGACGTGTGACCCTTGTTTCCAAAATTTTTAAATTTTTACATTTTTTTTTATTCAAATTAGTCCTGGATTGTTTCCAAACTATTTTTAAGGCCTCGTAAGCTCGATTTAAGGCCCGTAAGTGTATTTTTACCTAGATTTTTATAAGCTATTGAATGTTATCATTGATTTTTTATTTTTGTTTGAAGATAAATGTCTTGATTTGTACTGTAACGCTTCGTAACCTCAATTTGGCAATGAAGACGGGTTAGGGGTGTTACAAATTGGACCTGATGAGAGAGGGGTCCAAAACCCTTCATGTAAAGAGGTGGGACGACAAAACCATAGTATCATTAACTAGGGTTGCCGCCCCTATATCCTAGATAAATTAGGATATTATTTTTCTAGTGGAAATAAACTTTTTCAACAATATAAGGGTTCAACCTTTTCTTCCTATAAATAGATGGCACTAGTAGAGCTATTTACACAACTTTGAGAGATTCTTATTCTGCCGAAAAATAAAAAGCATTTATTCTCAACTTATAAATATATTTTTCAGAATAAAAATTTTATTGGTTTCTATTATAGAAGAGAGAATTTTCGTTTTCACCCTAGAAGGAAAACTTTTTTCTAGGTCTGTGTTTTGATTCAATTGGTTCAAGCCCACACTCGAAGCAGTTCGTGGTACAAGAATAGCGAAGAAGATCATTTGGTTGAAAGCCGAAAAATATCAAGGATCCGCTTATCCAAAAATACATGTACGATTTCAGTCTAAGGTTTATTGCTATAAATATCACAAACTGGGTTGGTTTTTAAAATATTTATTTTTCACAATGCAAGAAAATCATTTTCAGGCTGGATTTTTCCAACAATTGGTATCAAGAGCCATGTTGTGCTATGTTTACGGTGTAAACCGAGGCCAAATCTCCCTCTTCATCTTGTTTGATTAATATTTGATAAGATGTGACATTCTTATAATTATTCATATGTTTAGGAGAATGTATGTGAATGAATGAAATATTATATATTTGTTATATAATAAGTTTTTTTGCTAAGGTTGTGATTTTTAGAAAATAGATCGTGAACTATCACTTCCATGTAGGATTATTTTTATTTATAGAATTCTTGTGAGTCAGAAATGAACATAGGACATAAATGTAATTTTTCCAAAAAGGAGTCAATGATAAGCAGAAGATAGAGTGATGGCAGTCGAAGACACAAGAAATGCCTTGTGATGAAAAACTATGTAATTTTTGTTTTTCATTTATTTTCTAAAAATAGAGCCATGAAAACTTTGGCTAACAATTTTTTTATTACCCATCTATTTATATGTTTGTTGATCTATTGAAGATAAGAAGTGTGATAATGAGAAAATACATGTTTTGTATTGTTCCATTCACTTCTTTAAGTTATTCGATTACTGTGAGAAGTGTGGTAATGAAAAGGTACATGTCTATGATTGGATCTGGCAAGGAAAGGCTAGGTTTTTAAGTGGTCAAGTACAACTCACCTCCCTTTCTTGGGAACCTACCTGGTGCACAGTTCACATTCACTTCTTCGATTTTTTCCCTTAAAAGAAAAACTATGAAGAATCAAAATTGTTTAGTTGACTCTTGTGAATAATTGAATGTGAATATTATAAAATTGCCATGGCATGTCATGCATACATGAGATAAGCATGCCATATAGTTTAGGAAAGAATGCCATACGTACTTGTCATGCACTTATTGATCATACATGATTGAAATTTGAAATTAAAAACCTTGTAAGTTTTTAAAATATTTAATGGGAGAAGGTCCCTAAACAAGACCTACGACCTCCATCAATGGTCTTTTGTGATGGTATGACAAGTGCGCTACCCTATGGTAGGATTGCTCTGTGGATTTCACTGAGGAGATTTCTTGAAAGTAAGAAGAATTCTCTTGTAATCAAATGATAATTGGATTGGCCCTTGTGGTAGGCATTATCATGCAATAAGTCAAGAAATTCTATCTTCAAAAGAGGACAACTAGTTAAAGTATGCTACTTGGTGAGATTGTCGCGCAATGACTCATTTTGGTGCATGATGCGATAGGTGTTGAGTGATAACTCTTGAAAACGGTTATATTTTATGCTTTTAGATCTAGCTAATTACTTGTATTTAGGTACATTTAGTTGCATTTTTGGAACGCCCTGAATAATTTAAGTTTGTTTTTGTGAAATCTGACCCAAATGTGTATCTACTTCGGTGGTTAAGTGTTCTAGGTGTGTGTGTGAGGTCTTTGGGTTTAAGTCCCACATTTGGAAATTTTGTTATTTTTTATCCAAGCCTTATCCCTTTTGGGTGGGCTTATATAAAATTGACTGTAAATCCATATCAGAATGAGCTTCCTAGTTCGAGTGGTAAGGAGTTAGCTTACTAGAGGTCTTGTGTTTGAATCCTTGCATGAGAAAAAGGTGATAATTTTTGTTTTGGTTGTCTGTTAGAGGTTCGATGGAGTTGGGAGACTGAATTGGTTGGATGTGGTTAGTGGGGAGGATTTTATGGGATGTGGTTGTTAGTGGGAAGTTTGGATAGTATCAATTTAATTATTTTTATTTTTTCCCTCTCCTCTAAATTTCTAACGTCAGTTTCTACCTTTCCTCTTGGGTTCTGTCGTTTTCATCTTTTTGTCCCTTTTCTACTTCTTAGTTTTCTTTTTCTTTCGTTTCCTTTCAAATCTGTTCACACTTTTTCTATTCTTCGCGCGGTTTTGATAAGCTTTTCGATTCATTCTCGTCGTAGTGGCGTAATGATGATTGTAGGGAATCTGATCTCTGCAAACTGTTGTGTAGGAGAAGACGGTGAAGTGGTGATTTTCGCTCCAATGATTTTATTTATGCGTGTGGTCATTTTTTCGGTGGTAAGTTTATGAGCGTTGCTCGGTTTAGTTTTGTTGAAATCGTAAATTAGTTGTTAGTAAGTCGTTGGAATGCTGTCTTTAGGTTCTGGTGGGCTCGGGATTACAGTAGCATTAAAACCGTACCAGGTGTGTACCCTAAACACGAAAAATCAAGGTTCGGTGAAAGCTAAAAAAGGGCACTGTCGACGCCACACGGGCGTGTGCCAGGCCATGTGGATGGCCGTGCGCTAGACACGATCGTGTGGGCCACATGGGCTAGGCTAGGTTGGGCGTGTGGGCCCACACGGACATGTCACACGGGCGTGTGGGTTTTGGGTCAGGCCGTGTGGGCCACACAAGCAAGGCTAATCTTGACGTGTGGGCCACACGGGCGTGTAGGCCTATACGGGCATGTGGGCCCAAGATTTTAAAATATTCTCTAGGGTCGTACAGGTCGTTCTGATCGAATGTGGGCCTACCGTAGGGTCGGTAATGGCTGATCAAACCCCTTTTTCATGTGGTCTAATATTCTAATAGTTTGATTTGAGTAGGAAGCTGATGAGTGTGTTTGATTGTACTGTTTAAGTATTTATGTTATCTGTAAATGAGCATGTTAAGCATGTTAAATCTGTTATTTCTGTATATGTATTCTGTACCTGTGGTTGGGGTGAGATTTGTATATACAGAGAAAGTGATTTGTACGATGACCTTTTGCCTATATTCTGGCAGCTTGACTACATATTATCTGTTATGTGTCGCATCGACACTACATGATGTCTAGGGATGGGTAGGTGTTTTCAACCTCACATGGTGTGATGGGATGGACGGAGATGGTGTATAGAGGATGGGGGTAGGATTCTGTATATCTGTCTGGGTTATCTGATTCTGATATCTGTATCTACTAAGGACTTAGGTCCGTATTTGTATCTGTTCTACATATAAGAATACTGTGTATATATTTTTGGCATGACTATCTCTATTGGGTTACACACTGAGTTTACGAAAACTCACATCTGTTTGTCTGTTTTGTACAGGTAACCCTCGGACATAGGCAGGTCGGTGTGACAAAGGATCAGTGGTGACCACTAGTTAAAACTGCCTTTGAGTTTTCGGTATATTAATATTCTGGATTTGTTTGAGAGTTTATAATTTTTGGGACTCTCTAGACTGTATGGTTTTAACTATTGGTTTTGGTTTTGATTGTTTTCTATCCTGCGTTGTTTGACAAAACGATTTATGAAAACAACGGTTTTACGCAAACAAAGGTTTTTTTAGAAATATGAACTGGGTTTCTAAGATACAATGACTTTTAAGATTTCCACTATAAATTATATTTTGGCGAATGAATAAACTCATGATGGTTTTGGTAATAAACAAGTAAATGAATATGTTTTGTAAAATTTTGGGCACTTTATAACAATTAACTTTATAAGGTTTTTGTCGAAATAAAAATAATTTCAAAGCCTTTCTTCGTAACACTCCTAAATTCAGCCATAACGTCTAGGTCAGGTTTGGAGTGTTACAATTTTAGAACATTTCATTAGTATTTTTTGTTTTAACATTACATTAGGAGCTTGGGCTATACTTAAATGTTAGTTATTTTTAATTGCTTGTGGAAGGGTTGTGTGTGGTAGTGGATTGTCATATGCAGGTTGAGGAACAAGAAGTAAAGAAGTGAAGGTTTACCGGGGCAAAGGGTTGGATAGTTTGTCAACATAAATGCCATGGTAATGCCGGGAAGATGTCCAGTCAACAAGCGAACCGGTCTTAGACCCAGTTGAAGTTGTAGCAGATATAACTACCTGAAAAAGAAAGAAGAAAATCATGGACTGTTGGATTTACTGTAACACCCATAACCTGATTCCGTCATTGGATTTCAGGTTTCGACGTATTACCGTACTTTACAGAACAACTGAAAACAAATAGCATCAAGTTGTCAAATTAATTAACAGAATTTCATCATAATTCAAGTCGGAGTAATACATACATTTACGGACATTAAATCGAGCCTACGAGGCCTTAAAATTAATTTAAAAACAATCAGAAACTAATTCGAAATAAATTAAAAAGTTTGGGGAAAAATTGAAACTTCCTAAAATAGGGGTCACGGCCTTGTGACACAGCCCAGGCCGTGTGGTACAGGAACATGGCCGTGTGGCCAACCATGTGACAGACCGTGTACCTTTCGAAATAAATCCACAAGGCCTGTGCTAGCCGTGTAGCATTCGAAATACCCTCACATGGTCGAGTCGCGGGCTGTGTGCTAGACTGTGTTATATTCGATGTTGGGTCACACGGCCGTGTCACAGGTCATGTGCTAGCCCGTGTGAAAACTGCATCTAACACGTTCAGGGCATGCACCTGTATGGGTTGCCCGTGTGTGACACACGGTCGTGTGATAGCCTGTGTGTACCCAAAAATGACCCAAACATACTTAATTCACATCCAAATGCTTAGGTACCTAAACCAATTCTCAACACAATATTATAAGACTTCAAAATGCATTTCAATGACACCCAAAACATGCCAAAACAAGCATCCTAAGGTCTAACCAATGTGTCATCCATGACACCACATTTCAAGTACTTTCACAATTCATTTCCTTAACTAAGTATACAAGCTACAAGCACATTCAAATAACTTATTTTCTATCTCAAAATGCTATACCATAAAATCAAGTATGCACCTCACTTGGCTATTTATACCACATCATCATATGCACATTAAGAACAACACCAATAAGTACTTATAAACCCTTACAAACATAATCAAATTCACCTATTACATGCCATATAAGCCAATATGTATTCAAAAGCTACCTAATGATCCCCGGATAGTGTGATTCTGCAAGCTGATCTGATCTCCTGATCCACAAAATGTATCTACTAGAAATAAGACAAATAACACGAGTAAGCTTTCGTAAAGCTTAGTAAGTTCATCGATTAAATGATAAATCTTATCAAATTTAATCACAACAAATCAAATAAAAAGATTAAAAAACAGAGTTCTTGTCACAAGGTTATTATCAAAATTCCTGTCAATCACAGCTCACAACAGGTGATTATTGCACATTACAATAATTCAAATCATATTCCATATTACTACCATTTCAACTTTCCGAAAACACTTATACTTAGATAATTTAAATCAATAAAAATGCCACATGATAAATGATTATAAACCAAGTCATCATTCTAATAATATCTCATTTCAGGTAATCTAAAGGATATCACTTACTCAAGTTAACTTTAGAACTTTGACCAGCTCACGATGCTGCTCACACAAACTATAGAGAATCCGCAATACATGTAGGATCTCAAGCCATCGTTACGGTCTGTATCACCGGTACATAGTACCTACTAATTAATCCCTCGCTCATGATACTGTTCACACAAGTTGCAGAGAATCCACAACATATGCAGGATCTCAAGCCAACGTTATGGCCTGTATCACCGGTACATAGTACCTACTAATTAATCCCCAGCTCACGATGCTGCTACACAAGCTGTAAAGAATCTGCAACATATGCAGGATCTCAAGCCATTGTTATTGTCTGTATCATTGGTACATGGTACCTACTAAATGATCACCGGCTGAAGGCCTGATAGCAACCTAGCACAAGGCATGCTAGGCACAAAGCTCGATAAACACACTGGCACAAAGCTTGCTAGGTACAAAGCCCGATAAATACACCATCACAAAGCCCGATAGATAACACCGGCACAAAGCCCGATAAATAACACCGACATAAAGCCTGATATTCAAGTACATCATGTACTCACAATATTCATTTATTATTATTCTCAAATTATTCAATAGTTAAGTACAACATTGGATCTAATTATAATAAACATGTAATAATCATAAATGTTCAATAAGATCAAGCATCATCTTCTACCTCTATTGAAGCCTTGCTAAAGGAATATATGGCAAAGAATGATGCTGTAATTTAGAGTCAAGCTGCATCCCTCAGAGCTCTTGAGAATCAAGTGGGGCAGATAATGAATTCTTTAAATTCGAGGCCACAAGAAGCATTGCCAAGTGATATCGAGAATTCGAGAATGTAACGCTCAGTTTGTGCAAGTGTACACAGTTGTTCAAGTAATAAGTAAGTAAATGAGTTATCGTCTCCACTGGGACTTTGTATGTTAATCGATTAATTGTAAAATTATAAGTTAACAATTTGGTGAAAAAACACAATAATTTGAAAGATGATGATTAAATTAGATTAATTTAACTAGATGCAAAATTGATCCCTAATGCAATTTTAATCTAAGTATGCAAATTATCTAA
>CM025145.1:20501347-20527587 GCA_013467495.1 Gossypium gossypioides | reverse complement strand
GCATCCAATCAATTGGTAAATCATAAAAATTAATCACAATAAAATTTTCTATCTCGAATTCGTGGTTTCGCAACCACTACTCTGTTTAGGCCCTATTTCGGGATGTTACAATTGTATTATGCAATGACTATGAAATGTTGGAAATTAATGATTTAAGTTACATTTTTTACGGTAATGCTCTGTAACGCTATTTCGGTGACAGATTGGGTTAGGGTGTTAGAAGAGTAGTAAGCATCAAATATTTTCAAGCATGAAAATAGTTTGGCACATCATATTGTCCTTTACTCTCCCCCTTAGTGACCATTTCCCACTCACCGCCTTATTTCTCCTTCGCTCACCTTCCATATTTCTCCTTAAAGGAAATCTCAAAATCATATAGTAACTGAGGCTAGCTTATGAGTTTTTGTACATTAATGAATGAATTTTTCTATTATTATGACTTTTTCAGTTTTCTTTCTTTTTCGCGGTACCTCATTCACAAATGCCTTCATTTTTCACATACTTTTTCTACTCGTGTAATTACTTTTTAAAATTTTTATTTTTGCACTTTTAAGCTAAACTATAATCACTATACTCCATTGATCTTTCCTATCGCTCTATTTTCAAAAAACCACTGTAATGTATCTACTTAACCCTCAATATATATGACCAGACGTCTATAATCATGCCGTTCAGGACCAAAGAAAAGGGTAAGCACAAATTATTATTTTTGAGCTCGAGTTTTGTATAGAGGTTCATCAAGAAGTGTTTTCTGGCTCAAAAATAGGAACTAAGGATGAATAAATAGAGTTAGCTTTTTGGCTCTGGGCGTATACCAAACAATGCCTTAGTTCATCCCTAGGTATCTCAATATTCACATATTTCTCAACCAAACAATCACAAATTCAACAATTTATCATTCATACTAACATGCTCGTTTTCTTGTATTCTCTATATCATTTGGTACATTCAATTGCTTAATGCTTATTTACAATGTGATATATAGAACTTAATAGTCTAATAATAAAAAAATTAAATTCACCTATCCTCATGCCAAATTTACTATAAATACAATCAACCTATGTACATGCTCCTAACCAATCACTTGTATTTCTACAAACACAAGCATACAATCAAAGAAAAGCATAAAATTTTAAAAAAATTTCTATTTTACCCCCCCACACTTTAGAAAATACATTGTCCTCAATGTGTAACCCCTAAAAAGATAAGGAAAGAAGCTACCCGATTGATCGAGATGGTTTCGTGAGCTATTTGTGGGTCCTTCCCCTTTTGATCATTGAAAGCTCAAAATTGTTGTGCATATGCTATGTGGGGTTCCTACGTAGAAAATTTAAACAAAACACGAAATAACTAGTAATCTACTATTACTTTTACTCTTAAGAATTTAAATAAATTAAAATCATCCCAAATTTAATACAATCTTTAAAAACAAAAATTAAAAGTTCAGTCATCCTCCTCAAAATACATCTCATCATCTTCCTCCCTCTCCTCAGTTCCTTCTTCCCCTTCACTCTCCTACTCATTTTCTTCCTACTCTGGATGCGTCGGCCCAAACATATCTGGCGTTTAATGAAGTACCCTAATTTTTTTTGTGCAAATTCCTGAAAAATCGGGTCCAACTCTTGCATCCAATGTATAATCCAATCCAGCTTGGCATGATTATTCTCGCCAATTTCTTTTTGAGTGGTCGATTTTGCTTTCCTTTGGGACGAAGCGAGAGCAGCCATAATCTCTTTCTAAAATTTGTTCCACTCCTTAATCTGTTTAGCCAAAAGATCAGTGTATTGTGTATACAAAGTGGCACCAATTATACTTCGAGATGGCTTCATTGATTACTCCGTAGACGCCATCGAAATGTCAGGTCTTCTGCATAATGTCATCACTAAGTGGGGAAAGAAGACTCCCACCTTCTGGCTACCGAAACTCTGTTTCATATTTTTATATATCCACGTTTCGGGGCATACCTATTTTTCTGCAAAATAGCGTACAACAAAACCACTCAAAAAGTATTGACATTAGAAACACTCAAAGCAGGAGCTATTCTGGTACACAAAAATTGAATCCACATTTTTGCTTCAAGAAATATTATTCATTGATTAAAGGAGGTTAGAATATCAATACCTGGGCGACATTTCCATTCACCCCTCCCTTATGTTAGGAAGTTTATAGTGTTATCCATGTTTATGTCTCGAAAATATTCCAAATTAGTTTCTTCTGTAAAATCTTTTTTATAAAATGGAGCGTTATAAAATTTACAAATAACCCGATGGGTAATTTGTACTTCTTTCCCTCGCACAGGTATTGTTTCCCATGTACGACCTTCGACATTTCTAGACTCTTGGTCCCGTAAAGATACATAAATTTCCTAAACTACAGGGACCACAACAGAGTCTTTTGGGATCATACAAAAACATTCGCATCTAGTATATCTAACCAAAGGTCATATCTCTTAACAAAGAATCATAGATGGTTCAAATCCCCTCTCTTGAATAAACATTTTTCCCAGAAGTTCTATGAATTATTTCTTAACAATTGGATTCGGGAAATTAGAAGGATTCGAAACTGCTAATGGTTCCAGCTCATTAGTTCTTCTAGCCTTCCTTAGAGGCATATTCAATACTATTGAATGTTAAAAACTAATGAACTATCAAGCAAAAATTTTAATGAAATAGTAAAATTAAATTAAGAACCCTTAACTTGGAGAGATGATTCATTGGATTCCTTGAGAGAGCTTGTTGTATCGTCTCTAGTCTATTTAGCCAATCTTGCACTGAATAATATTACTCCGAGAAGAAGAGCTGCACAAAGAAATTGTTAAAATACTAAGAAAAATTTAGGGTTTTAAAAGATTTGAGGGTTTTAGAGAGTATTAGAGGTTAAAAAGGTTTTATGTGATGGTTAAGTGTGTTAAATATGAAAAATAAGGGTTTTGGTGTTTAAAAATCAGTTAAAACAAGGGTTAAGTAACCAGGTTGTGCGGTCAGGTCGGGTCAACCCTTCAGAAAATTGCAGTGATGTCATGACACAGGGGTTCCATGTCGCGACATCCCTGGCAATATGCCGTTGTTGTGACATCGGGGCTTGATGTTATGACACAGTTTGGAATTTTGAAATTCTGGGTATATTGTCTTTGGTGTCGCGACACACATATTCCATGTCGTGACATCGAGTTGGTTTTCTCAATTCCTTCGATTCTGGCCTTGGTGTTGCGACATTGGTTACCGTGTTGTGACAATGGCTCTATTTCTGCCCAAATTGCCAATTTTTAGAGTGTCACAGTTCCTATAAAATATAAATTTGATAAAAATTAAAATTTAGACTGAACAGTTAGTTAGGTACAAAATAATTTACATAGAATTAACTATCAATTTAAATTATCAAGTTTTATTGTCGGATTCATCCGACAGTACCATTAATGCATATAAGGATGGTTCTTTGGTTCTTCCAATGTTAGTCCATCGCATGTCGTGCCACTCCACCTTATTTTGCTTTTCTTGCTCCTTATACCTATACTTCCAACCTACACTAATTATAGAAAACAGTTCCCCTTGCTCAGGGTTGTTAAGGATAGTTGCAGATATTTTGTAACATGATCTCCCTGATCCATCCCTCTTTACTTCATCTTGTTGGTAACTGCATTTAAAATTTTTAGTCTCACCATTAATTTTAATTGTTAACTCATTCTTTTCCAAATCAATGGTGGATTTTGACGTTGCTAAGAAAGGTCTTCCTAAAATGATAGGTATCTCACGTTCTTCCTCGAAATCTAATATTAAAAAATCTACCGGGATGATGAAACTGCGCACTTTGACTAACACATCTTCTAATACTCCTTTCAACTGTACTGAAGATTTGTTGGCCAATTGTAGCGTGATCTGAGTGTTTTTGAGGACCCCTAGCCTGAGTTTTTCATATATAGATAAGGGCATTAAATTGATGCTAGCTCCTAAGCCACATAGAGCTTTATTAAAATAGATGCTCCCTATTTCTATGGGGATTGTAAAACTTCTCAGTTCTATTAGCTTTTGGGGAACCCGCATATAGTAGCACTATAGGAAGCAATCATATTAACATGTTCACCTGCCTTAATTTTTCTATGCCTAAACATAAATTCCTTTAAAATTTTTGCGTACTTTAGGACTTTCTCAATTAGTTCAATTAATAATAGGTTAGTCTTTAATGTTTTACACAAGTTCAAAAAGCTAACAAACTCATCTTCATCACGTTTCTGTCTCTCTTCCAACCTTGAGGGGAATGGTACCTGTGTGTTGGCAAGTTCTTTGGTTGCCTCTTTCTCTGGCTCAGCTACCGGTTCAATTACCTTATCTGGTTTTGGTTCTTTGTCAGCTTCTCGGGGATATTCTTGAAGATCTTCTACATTCTCTCTTATCTCCTCTCATGTCAGAATTTTTGGGCTACTCAAGCTTTTGCTCAAACGGAGCACAATTGCTTTCACATGCTCTTTCCCTTCCTTTCTAGGATTATTTTTAGTATTGCTTGGATTTTCGGTGCCAATTTTCCTTTCAATATCTCACATCATACTCATCAATTGGCTCATCTGATCTTCCAGTTTAGTCAATGTTTTTGCTGAATTGGTGCACTCAGACTGTACCTGCTTCACGTTTATCCTCATTTACTGCATTTCACCCTTGATCTGATCCAAGCATTGATCACATACAGTATGGTAATTTGGGTTGACCCTTTTCTGACATTTCTATAAATAAGGAGGCTGATAATTAGTGTATTTGACTGCTTCACGTCCATCCTCATTGACTTCATTTCACCCTTGATCCAATCTAGGCATTGACCACATACAGTATGGTCATTTGGGTTGACCCTTTTCTAAGGTTTCTATAAATAAAGAGGTTGATAATTAGTGTTTTTTATTTGATTAGAATTATTACCTCCTCCTTGATTTCATCCCCATCTCAAATTCGGGTGATCTCTCCATTCGAGATTATAAGTATTTGAATAAGGGTTTCTACCCCTATTCCTAATGTAATTCATGCCCTCAGTTCGATTATTGATATAATGAAAGAATGGTTTGTATCCTCCATATATAGATGATACACTATTTTCAGACTTTATGTGGTTGATTCTATTCACTATCTGTTGATATCTGTCTTCTTCATGGACAACCTTTACCGTAAATGGTCTCTAGCCATATGTCTATCGTTCAGTTGGCCACTAGCAGGAGTTCATTGCCGTATTTTCTATTAATTCGTATGGATCCTCATACGTTCTGTTTATTAAGGCACCTCTTGCAACTCCATCTAACTCTTACCTTGAGTGTACATCCAACCTATTGTAGAAAATTTGCAATAAACATATTAAAACGCTCCCAAAATTAATAATAAATCTCCCCCTCTAGCCGTCTGAACATAGAAATTTCTCTTCTTAGCTGGACCGTCTTACTAATGGGGACGAACTTTTGTAGGAACTTTCCTACAAGTTCGTCCCATGTTGTGATAGATCTTGGTGCCTACGAATCTAACCAAAAAAAGGTATTATCAATTAATCAAAAGGGGAACAACTGAAGACGAATAGCATCATCAGTAACCCTGTTATATTTAAAAGTATCAGAAAGTTACAGGAACCATTTTAAATGCTGACTCAGATCTTCTTTCATCGTTCCTCAAAACTGCAAATTCTTCTAGATCATAGCTGGCTTGACCTCAAATTAATTGGCTGTGATAGTTGGCCTCGTTATACTCCCTTAGACCATATCCAGATTCGATAGTGCATATTCCCTCAGGGTCTTTTTGTTATGTTCCATAAGATTGTTTGTAGGTAGCTATAATGGTGGTGGTGGATCTTCTAGGTTATTGTTGTTAGCTTCGTCGAACAGTGAAGTATCTCGTGGTGGTAAATTACCTTTAGTAGGTGGTTGGTTTTGCATTAGTTGTTGCTACTGTTGTTGTTGTTGTTGTTGTTATCGATGATTCCAACGGATTATTCTTTTTGGATCTATGATTGGCTCTATAGGTGTTCCCCTACTACGAGTCATACAGTAAACCAAAAAGAAAAGATTACAAAAAGTAATAAAATCATAGCTATAATTTAAAAATTACCTAATTACTCTATTAATATACTAAAATTAAAATTAAATTAGTGATGTTGCCTCCCCAGCTACGACGCCAACAACTTGACCACCTCCAGACGTACCAACGACCATAGTAGAAATCCTGCACAAAACAAATGAAAAGGTGTAACACTAAGTTTGTGCAAGTGTACATAGTCATTCAAGTAATAAGTAAGTAAATTAGTTATCGTCTCCACAGGAACTATGTATGTTAATCAATTAATTGTAAAATTATAAGTGAACAATTTGGTGATAAAAACACAATAATTTGAGTGATTATGATTAAACTAGATTAATTTAACTAGCTATAAAATCAATCCCTAATGCAATTTTAATCTAAGTATGCAAATTATCTAAATGTATGAATGAATTTAGCTGCAAGAACACAACTTCAACAATCAATAACATGAATAGGCTAGGATAACTATATTAATCAACTTGATTCATTTTCATCATGCTTAACAGTGTTTGAAAAATATTCCATGGAAACTCGATCTTTCATGAGTTTGGAAACAAAATTAAGTTCTTTCAAAATCTTTTACTTAGTAAAACATGCATTTTACTAATCATATTAAACTAAGGGTTTCTTAGTATTTATGTGAAGTAATAGGGACGGGTTAGGTTTGAAACGATTTAATCACATAAACCTAAAAACTATGCAAGATAATACCACTCGTTAAAGTTATTATGAACCATCAATTTAGTCGGGTTAGAGTCTAAATTAAGCATGCACTTTTCAATTATTTCGCCCACTAGTCGTCGTTTGTTTAGGATCGCTCAGCTAATTCTAATGTATACAATCACGTATGAATGAAATACATACTTGAATTTATTTGAAAACATGATCAACTGAGGCACAAACACTTTAAACATGAATCAAACAAATCTCATTGAATTAATGTAATTAACCTAGCTAAAAAGATTTAAGCTACCATTGTTGATGTCAAGATCACAAAACACATTGCAAACATAATTAATTTAAAACAACAAGTAAGGGAAGAATAAACTCTAGTTCAAGTCGGCAATCTCGCGGACTCTGATTGATGGTCTTTTCCTCCTCTCCAGTTGTTACACTTTTGCTAACGAGTCCTCAAGGTGGTCGACCATGAGATGATCTCTTCAAGGCTTTTACTGGCTAAAAACTAATGGAAAACAAAATAATAGGCGTGGTGGATTAAGAGAGCAAGAGAGAGAATTAAATATTGTTGTGAAAATGAGGGATGAAGGGATCAGTAAGGGATGATTGAAAAGCTGAGATAGGTGTGGTATTTATACTTGTAGTAGGTGGGAGAGTTTACTAAAAATAGTAGCAACAATCCCTTGGATTCCTCGCTCCTATGGCAGGCCATGAAATATGGAAGAGAATGTGGTTTGGTTGCTTGATTCAAGCATGAAATCATGCTTGAATCATGCAAGGGGTGAATGGTTTTTCGAGCAAATCCTGTGTGCTGATTTCCAATGTTCTTACAAGTGTGAGGACCTTCAAATAATTGTCCCAAAATTGATTTCTTGGCTGCCAAATTAGGCCTCTCTTCTCTTCAACTGGACGATTAATGACCCAACAAGCTTGTAGACTTGTCCAACATGTATTATCTTTTTTTATTGGGTCAAGGTGGCATCTTGATGACCCAGTAAGCTTGGTCTTGTCGTCCAACACATAAGAATAATCGCTCATGTTCATGCAACATTATAATAAACTCAACTCTATGGTCCCATTGCATAAGTATATATAAGATATTAAGAAATAACATGAAATACTTTAATTTTATGCACAAAATCATATAAAAAGCACAAATTCACATACGTTATAAATTCATGTCCATTATTAACATTTAAGCAAAATTCACTTAATTAATTAACAAGTACTCAAGATTAATATTATTTTTAAGTAAAAAAGTGGTAAAAATTACTAGAAAAATCCTATATAATTTCGAGTTTACACACCCCCAAACATAAACCACTGCTCATCCCGTGTAATGTTTAGGAACAATAAAAAATTTTGCTAAGGCAATTTTGCAATATGATTAAGTAAAATCAATCTTTGCACATAATCACACATCAACAAAATCATGCTCTCAAACTCTTTTTATTGATAAGTCGTTCATATGCAAACATTATTTTAAAATGTTTATTCTAAGTGTGGAAATATGCTAGCATAAGTCATAAAGTGCATACTTTTCAAGATCATACATACCATTCACCATTCAATCAAAATTTCTTATCAATCAAACAGAGCAATCATAAGGTTTAACTAATGGTGCAAATATGTTGAACTTGTCAATTCCTCTCCACTAATGTAGTCGGCATAATCATCAAAACCAATAGGTCTTTTATATGGTTGTAATAGGGCTAGGCTCAAGGTAAGGATAAAAGAGAAGTGAATTTTTAGGTTCAGTAATCTTAACCCTAGCTTTGCCTTGGATCAATTTGAGGTACATCTGTCTAACTAATGGGTTCTTCAGCCCTCAAACTAAATTTCGAAGCACATGCCCAATATTTCTTAATACTTTGAGCTCTTTATTTTGTTATTTTTGCTTGACATTCGAATAGAGCTCTCTCTCCCTTTTTTTAAAATACACCTCCGAACATATGACGAACATGTACATCTATTTGAATTTTTCCTCAATCTTTGCTCACCAAGACAAGTTTAGTTAAAATAGGTGCAAAAATAAGATAAAATTTTAAAAGATGGTAACATGGCTTATTATGTAGGTAAACAGCAAAAATAGGCTTTAAGGCTCAAATTAAGGTTTCAAGGGTCACATTCATATGGTTGGATCGAAAGGCTCAAACGATCTAAAGAAAATGTGCGTAAATCATGTTTAGATTCTTATGACTCCTTGGGTTTCGCCTCAAGAAAGTTACTAAGTCAATTCTAAGTATTAAACCTTCATACAAGTTTATTTCAAAAGAAGTTCAATTTTCATGGCAAAAGGCTACATACGACCTAAGAACGTACAAACATTCCATAACTCAAGATAACATAAAAAAACTCAGATAAAATCAGAAATCATACTTTCATTTGAGCTAACTTATGAACAAAATTTTTCCCTGAGCACCATTTTATTTTAGCATACTTATGTGTAATCATTGAAACATACTAAAGAAAAAATTTAAAATTCATGCTAATTGCTATTCTAAATAAATTCCATGCTAATATTGCCCTACCCCAACCTTAAAAAGAAACAATGTTCTCATTATGTATGCAAAGTAATGAATGAGAATTGAACACCAGGTAGGGTAGAAAGAAAGAGAGGTGAGTCATGAAGACGGCTTAAGTACCAAGTCTTTTTAAACAATCCAATCCTAGACATGTTCATTCACATTACCACACTACTTAGCTTTGTTTTTTTTTTAGTAGAGGCATTGAACTTTATTTTATTCATGTTTGGAATTTTATTGTGCGAAAATAAAATAATAACAGCGAAAGTAAATAACTAAAACTACTAAGAAAAAGAAATTTCTGCCCTTTTGTAATTCAAATCCTCGTCTAAGTCTTTCTCCTTTCCCTTTTTGGTTGTACTTGATCCCACAAGCTCTTATTGCCATTTCTCGAAGATATGATTTGGGAACTCAGGAACAAAAGTGTTAGAGATATTCTTAAAAGTATTTGAAATAGAATCATCTCTAATTTTTGCATATTTCCAATAGGTCTGTTGTTGGTTATGCGTGAATTTCCACATATCCAACATATTTGAAATTTCTGATTTCTTCATACTATTTGAAGAAGTAGGCATTGGCATACTCAACTCAGGACTAAAACTCGGCTCTACTGGCTCAACAGCATTAGCTTCCACCCTCGGTTCAGGGTTGTTTGGTTCCTCTTCAGATTTTACTTTTTCTGTCTCCTAAACTAAGTCAACTTTCGGTTCAGATTTATTGGATGACTCGTCAATTTCTAGTTCGGTTGGTTCACTTGGTTCAATTGGGTTCAGCTCATGGACTTTCTCCACTAACCTTTCATGATCATGGGCTGTGATGCAACCTTGAACATACTGGACCTTCGAGTTTTCTTTTGATTTAACTTGGGCCCTTAAGCAAAGCAAAGTAATCAATGATGGAAAATAGGCACTTCCTGCCTTCTTTCTAGCATAATCGTGGATCTCATTGAGAATAATTTTCCCAACATTGATAGATCTTTCTGTCATAATTGCATACAACAAAAGTATTCATTCCGTTGAGATGTTGGAACTATGTGAGATAAGCATGAAGCTATTTCGAACAAAGTACAACCATACCTTAGCCAAAAGTTTTAGATATTACATTCGGCATGAATGACTACCAAACTTTCATATAAACCATTGGGATCCCATATTTGTACCAACATTAGGCATTTGTTGAAGAAAATCCTAATTTATATTTGTCATCATGGCAAACTACTCATCTTCTTCAACATTAGGCAGATTAAACGAATCACTAATGGACTCAGAAGCAAGGGGTACATTCTTTTTGTGAACAAGAACTTCAGTAGCATTTGGCGTGGTTAAGTTGGCATAGAATTCTTGAACTAACTCTTCTTCAGGTAGTGATCGCTCATCACAAAAATAGTTTCAATTGAGGGCATTAATTTTTTTTTAAATTAGTACGGGCACCACCAACTTGTCATTGCTCTCCAAATTGAAAACTCTTTCCGGTGACATAGGTTGATTTTGTAGATGGAATCAAACCTTTCTTTCGCTTCCTCATATTGAATCATGATCAGATTTTCAGCAGAGGTCTTGGAAGATCTAATTCTTTCGCAAGGCATGGTGATTTTTCTCGAAAAATAGGCAGAATTTCAAAAAAGGGAAGGAAAAGAAATCGACAATAGATGGTAGCAAGAGGTTTTCGGTGACGATAGGCTTACGACAGCAATGGGATTGCGATGGCAAAAGACTTGCAGTAGCAATAAGATTGCTTCGGTAAGAGCTATGCGGCGGCAATAGTAAGGCTCTGGCAAAAGATGTGCAGCGGCAATAAGGAGAATTTTGCTACAAGGGAAAGAAATTTAGAAGATTCTTTGGGATTTAAGGCCGACGGCTAAGATGAAAATGAATAAGTGGCTAGGGTTTAAGCTAATTGCTTGAATGGTTATGAAAAATATGGTGGTAAAGAGGGGTTTAAATAGTAGTAAATTAGGACAAACTTGTAGCAAAATTTTACTATAAGGGTGGCTTGTAGGGAAAGGTAAGATGGAAAAGAAAGTGGCGGCAATAGGGTTTTGGGAGCCATTTGGACGACAATGTGAGGTAAATTTCTCCTCGGTTCTATTTCAGGCCTTAAGTCCAAATTGTATTTACAAACTGGATTACTTAAAATAAAATAAACTGATACTTAGGCCAATTTGACCCCTTTACTCAATATAAAAAAATGAACACTAAAAACAAGATTAAAATTAAAGTAAAAATTTTGAAGTTAATTAGAAATTATTTTTTCAAAAGATTAAATTAAATTAATTTCCAAGAAAAGTTGGTAGGGTCATAATTGGTCTCGCTTAAGTTTCAATCTCTTTAGATGGAATAAACTAAATGTACTAATTCATGAAAATAATTTCTAACTATTTATTAAAAAGTAAAAACATGAAAAATTAAGGGTCTATTAAATTGAACAAAGTTTCAAAACGCTCAACTTCACCATCCCAATAGTGTTTGAGACGTTGACCATTAACTTTAAATGTACATCCATGGTTGTTGTACAATTCTCCAACTCCATATGGATAAACTTTATAGATGGTATAAGGGTTTTTCCATTGGGACTTGAGCTTCCCAGGAAATAACCTTAGCCTCGAATTAAACAATAACACTTTATGACCTTTTCTGAATTCACGAGGTTGTACACGACTGTCATGCCATATTATCTTGGTATTCTCGTTTGAAAATAACCTTAACTATTCAAACTCGTCAAGTTGTAACATTCTTCTTTCACCGGCTTGCTTAAGATACAAATTTAATGGTTTCAAAGCCCAGTGAGTTTTTTTTCTCCTATTCAATTGGTAAATGACACACCTTTCCAAATACTAACCGATAAGGAGTCTTTCCTAATGGTGTCTAAAAAGCAGTTCGATAGGCCCATAGAGCATCATTGAGCCTTTGAAACCAATCTTTTCAGTTAGGGCGTACTACCCTCTCAAGAATATCTTTAATTTCACGATTCACTCTTTCAACTTGCCCATTTAACTGTGGGTGATAGGCAGTAGCAATTTTATGTTTCACATCGTACTTGTCAAGCAACCACTTATGCCATTTATTTACAAAGTGAGATCCTTCATTGCTAATTATAGCTCTCGGAGTCCCAAACCGTGTAAACACAATCGCATAACTACCTTAGCATAATTTCTTGGGTATGCGTCGGCTTCAACCCACTTGGATACATAATCCAAAGCTACCAAAATATACTTGTTCCCATAAGAAGAAGGTAATGGGCCTAGAAAATCAATACCCCATACATCGAATAATTCAACCTCTAAAATGTTTGTCAAGGGCATCTCGTTCCTCCTTGATATGTTTCTCGTTATTGGCATTTATCGTAGTTTTTCACATATGCATATGCATCCATAAACACTGTGGGCCAAAAGAATCCTTCTTTTAAAATCTTTGATGCAATACAAGAATCACGAAAGTGCCCCCCACTCGGAGATGAATGACAATGGTACATGATCTCAGCAATTTTAGCTACACACTTCCTGATTATGTTATCTGCACATTGTTTAAACAAAAATAGATCCTCCCAAAAATAATATCGACTATCATGAAGGAATTTCTTCCTTTGTTGGTATGTCATTTGTCAAGGAATTATTCCACATGCTAAATTATTTTCAAAATCAACAAACCAAGGTGTTTCATGAATTTGACTTACCTTGAAGATATGCTCATCAGGAAAGTTTTCATTAATTGGAACAAGTGAAGGGGTTACCTCATTTTTTTCCAACCTTGATAGATGGCCAGCTACTTTCTTTTCAACACCCTGTCTGTCTTGGATTTCAAGTTTAAATTCCTGGAGTAAAAGTATCCATCGAATTAACCTCGATTTAGCATCTTTCTTTGTGAGTAAGTACTTAATGGCTGCATGGTGAGTAAATACTGTAACTTTAGTACCAATAAGCTATGAACAGAACTTGTCAAAAGAAAAAACTATAGCAAAGAGTTCTTTCTCAGTTACCGTGTAATTAAGTTTGGCTCCTGTCAAAGTTCTGGTTGCATAATAGATAGGGTGAAACACTTTGTTTCTTCTTTGACCCATCATAGCTCCAATAGTAAAGTCACTTGTGTCACACATTAATTCAAAAGGAGAGTTCCAATCAGGTGTGACAATTATTGGGGCTGAGATTAATTGATTTTTCAATTCCTCAAAAGCTTCTAAACATGCTTTGTTAAAATAAAATAAAAACAATCTCTTTCTCTAAAAGTATACAAAAGGTTTAGAAATTTTTGAAAAATCTTTGATAAACCTTTGATAAAAATTGACATGGCCTAAGAAACTCCGAACTCCTATCACAACAACTGGTGGTGGTAATTTTTCAATTATGTCCACCTTCACTTTATCAACTTCGATCCCATTTTTGGAAATTTTATGTCGTAAGACAATTCCCTTCTTAACCATAAAATGACATTTCTCCCAGTTAAGGACAAGATTTGTCTGCTTACATTTTTTTAGTACCTTAGCGAAATTACTCAAACAAACATCATAAGTATTACCAAAAACAGAAAAATCATCCATGAAAACTTCGATAATATTTTCCATCATGTAAGTAAAAATTGCCAGCATACATCGTTGAAATTGACCAGGTGCATTACATAAGCCGAAAGGCATTCTCCTAAAAGCAAATGTATTGTACGAGCAAGTAAAAGTTGTTTTATGTTGGTCTTTTGGGGCTACAACTATTTGGTTGTATCCTGAATATCCATCTAAAATGTAGTAAAATTCGTTACCTGCCAGTTGATCTAACATCTGATCCATAAAAGGCAACAGAAAATGATAATTTCGAGTGGCTTTGTTCAAATTTTTATAGTCGATAAAGATTCTCCAACCCGTGACAATTCTCGTTAGGATTAACTCGTTACGTTCATTCTCGACAATCGTGATTCCACCTTTCTTTGGTATACATTGTACCGGATTTACGCATGAACTATCTGAGATGAGGTAGAAAGTTCTCGCATCTAACCATTCGATCACTTCCTTCCGCACTACCTCTTTCATGATAGGATTAAGTCTCCTTTGCCCATCAGTTCTAGCTCACTCACCTTCCTCTAAAATAATCTTGTGCATAGAGAAGGAAGGGCTTATACATCGAATGTCAACTATGGTCCAACCAATTGCCTTTTTAAATTTCTTTAAAATAATAATTAGTTGCTCCTCTTGGTGTTCTATTAATTTTGCTGAAACAATCACAGGTAAGGTAGAATAGTTACCTAAATAAACATATATCAAATGGGAAGAACGTACCTTTAGTTTGAGTTTAGGCGGTTCCTTGATTGAGAACTTGGATTGTGTAAATTCCCGAACTTTCAATACTAGCGGTTCAAACTGTGCTGGATGAACATTACACCTCGGATTGGCTTCCATCAAAGCTAAACCTTCATCACCTTTTTCATCTCCCAATGGTTGAAACCCTAAGGTGTTTTTCAAAATTGCTTTCCCATTCCATAGAAACCAAGGTTTCTAATTCCTCCATCACTGAATATTCCTCCACCGGATCGGGAAATTTCGTCGCCTTTCAAATGTTAAATGTTACCTGATCATTTTGAAATCTCATTAGGAGTTCTCCTTTTTGCACTTCTATTAAAGTTCTTACTGTAGCTAGGAAAGGTCTCCCAAGGATGATCGATACTTCTTTATCTACTTCAAAATCTAACACAATGAAATCAGCAAGAAAATAAACTTATCAAATCTTATCAAAACATTCTCGATCTTTCCCTCGGGATATGCTAAAGTTCGATCCACTAGTTGAAGTGTCACAGTAGTGGGTCTTACTTCACCTATTCCCAACAGCTTGACAATAGATTTGGGCATCAAGTTTGTAACACCCCATACCTAGCCTGGACGCTACGCCAAATACCGAGATGTTACACCACTATCTCACGTCGATTTCATTATAATTATCAAAGTTGAAATACATGTAGTTTCATTTTACTTTAATTATTCTAGCATTTATGAGAATATCAAGTCATGCAAGCTTATTTTAGTGTTTAATCATACTAACATACCACAAACAAACATAAAATGTACATATCTTGAGCATTGGGACCACTTAGCAATTTTTACCAAAAATATTTCTGGTATCAATATTTCCTTTAAATGGTATCGATACCACCTGAAAATTTGATACCAAGCTAGCAAACTGTTTCTCGTTAAATTTTAAAACATTGGAAAATATTGATACCTTTTGCAAGGAATCGATAATTACACCATGAGTATCGATCCTCGGGCCAAGGTATTGATACCAAATCTCTATTCTGACTTCCTGCATGTTTTACAACACACAGGTATCGATTTAAAAACCCGATTATCGATACCTCTACTCCAGACCTCAAAAATTTAGCGTATATAAGTAATTAACCCATTCCAATTTTGTTTCTAAACATCATGCATCAATTACTTTGACAAATAATATTTTAACGGCCTAATTAACAGCTCAATATCGCAAAATCGTGTTCGAGCAAGTAACGTCAATCCGTCCTCAAGTTCTTGATCCCAAGCATAACAATAACATGTAATCCTAATAAACTGAACCAAAACCAGCATAATGTCTAGAATTCAACAGGGCTATAACGAATCTACCACGTTACCTCATTCCCTAAAATGTAAATAAATATAGGACATTTACGAAAATAATAAATAGACTTGCTTGGATCACCTCTCAGAAACCACACCGCTCACATCAGCACACAACTAATCTGCAATGGTTACAAAAGCGAGTGGGTGAGCTTAACAAGCTCAGTGAATGCCTAGAACAACTACCATGCAAATAGTTCATCAAGCATTAACGAAACAACTGTATAGCATAACCTTAACAGTTCCAACTTTAGTGTCACAATATACTTACTCGTGCATTATTATTAATCCTTTTGCAAGGTAAACATATTCACTTTTAAGCATATATCCTATTACACATATAATCACCTAACATTCAAGCATATATCACAATATTCAAAACATCTTTATAGATAAATTGTATAATGGTCACATATTCATTTAGGCATACATCACATTACACATATATACATTTTAATATAATTTGGCACTTGAGCTATGAAACATAAAAGTGAGCTCTATCATCACTCATTGGATACACGGATCTCCAACACACCAAACTTAGACTCATAGAGTCAAAAATGTTCCAAAAGTGAAGCATAAAGCTAGCACTCTCCTTATTTCTCCTCACATGTCCCATTGAATGGAGCTTAGCTCACATTCCCTTATCCCTCCAACATGTCACAGGGCCTCAACGTCCAAAATCACTATACATATAGGTTAGTACTCACAATCCTATGGCATGCCAACTATATCCAATGGTTTCAAGATCACAAGGCCTAAATATCCGAAGTAAAACACATATCACTTACCGATTTTCCGTGCACAATCACTGCATATTTTCATCTTTAGCAAAACATTGTCATTAACATTTAACATATACATAACATGTACATATTCACACTTTCACAATAGTTATCATAACCACCTATCACATGTTATAGCATCTCATCTCAATTCATATATTCACAAACACAAAAGCATTTTGTTCATAAGATAACATAGGTATGTGAAAGCTTACACTTGGAATTTAGAGTAGGGTTTAGGCTACTACTAAATAGCCAAATAATGCATTGAATTATGTCCACAAGTAATTATTCCAAACACTCACCAATTATGCTTTCGCCGAAAACCCGAAAGCTCAAACTAGCTTTTCCTTGCCTTTATCTCTACTTGTAAAAGGTCCTATCGAATCTAGAACTTCAACACAACAATGCCTTCAATAATAAGCTAATACCTCACCACAAGAAATTCAAAAAAAAAAGTCTAAGCTATGTTCCCATGTAACCAAAACTTATAACATAGCAAACTTTAAATTCGAATATCTCGATCTATACTTAATGTTTTCACGTAAAACCAATTTCGTTCATCTTATAATTCACCTACAACTAATTCCCAACCTTTAAACTACAATAAAATGCTTAATTCATAGTATCGACTTTTTCAAAATGTTTTATGCCTATTTTCTAAAAATTCATTAAAACTCAAGAAATCTTTAACGAAACTTCAAAGTAACTTTAGGAACCTTCTAATCATGTTAAAACAAGTTGAAATACACTTTGGAACCACATTTTTATGCAAAATCTTGAAGTCCACCATCAACGACCTAATTTTTAGCTTTTATTTAAAACATGCAATTTAATGGCTAAAAACTTTGTTTTAAAGACTAAATAATATTTAAAACTAATAGGAAGATGAACATTACCTTAGTCGATGAAAAATTGAGCGTTTGATTGAAAACTCAAAAAAATCGAAAGCTTGACAATTGAGGAACTTTTGTATTTTTGGGTATTTTTCTTGGTTTTTTATAGAGGTTTAAGGTTCGAGGGTGATAGAAATTAAAGAGAATTGGGAATTGGAGTTCAAAATTGATTGAAATAGCAAGAGAGAATCAATGGACTAAAAATACAAAATTTGGGTATTTTTTACATGAAATAACGTAGAGAAAAGATGTTATTTAGATTGGATTTTAAAATTTAGTTTAATTGCTTCATAATTACTCATAATTTTGACTGTTTTACAAATCAGTCCTATTTTCAAAATTTAAGGCATTTAAAACTCATTTTCAAAAATTTATTTAATTTTCTAAAAATCATAATTGAAAACATTACCAGTATGCCATGTCACAAAGTTCAGAACACTCTAAGGCTAAAATTCCTAAAATACCCCTAAAACTTCCAGGTCCTATTTTGGGGTGTGACAAAGTTGATGCTTGCTCCTAAGTTGCACAAAGCTTTACCGCAGTAAGATTCTCCGATATTACAGAGTATAGTAAAGCTTCCAAGGTCTTTCAGTTTTAGAGCTAGCTTGTTCTGTTGGAATGCACTACACTACTTCATTAAGGCTACCATCTCATACTCACTAAATCTTTTCTTCTTGGATAGAATATCCTTCATAAACTTCACATAGTTGGGCATTTGCTTTAAAGCCTCCACCAACGGGATGTTGATGTGAAGTTGCTTTAGAAGGTATTAGCTTTTCAAAATTTACTGGGTTAGATATTACCTCATCAGGCATTGTAAGTTCTAGCTCTGCTGGTGTAGGAATTTCAACTATTGATTGACTTTCCTTTTTCTCAACAGGTTCATCTTCAATCTCAACCGTCTTGGGCTCCAAAGTCTTACGACTTCGTAAGGCGACTACCTTGCAATGTTCCTTAGATTTTCTGTATTGCTCAGTAAGGCTCGTTGTGGTCTATTATGAAGCTCAATAGCTAACTTACCTATCTAGTTCTCTAGCTTTTTTAGTGTTGTTACTTGACTTTGGATTAAGGCGTCATTTTTTTACATGTACGGCTTCACTAAGTCCTCCAAACTATTTGATGATTCAGCTTAAGGTGGTTTTGAATCTTGTTGGTTAAACCCTTGAGATTGGTTGGGTTTATGTTGCTTGTTGGTGTTGTTCGATCCATTTCCTTGGTTACTCCAAGAAAAATTTGGATGATTATGCCACAAAGGATTATAGAAGTTGGACTGTGGTCCTTGTCCACTTTTATTTTGAGACTGATTCCTTATGTAACAAATAGACTCAAGGTTTGAAGGGCAATTCTCAAAAGAATGGCCATCCCCCACAATATACACAAAACCAACATCATATTAACTTGGTGATTGAGTTGCAAAATTATTAGAACCATTACTGGTAAACTATTTTAACATTGAGGAAATAGAAGATAATTGAGCTGAGAGTGGTGTTAGTGCGTCCACTTCATGCACTCCGACTACTCATCATCCTGAAGTTGCTCGATTTGTTGGCCATTGATAGTTGTTGCTAGCGATCCTCTCAATAATCTCATAAATCTTGTTATAAGACTTGGACAAAATCACACCATTTGGAGAAGCATCTACCATCAACCTTATGTATACATTGAGACCATTATAGAGCGTCTCCAACTGGATACAATGTGAAATCCCACGATGGTGGCACTTATGAAGTAATTCCCTGAATCTTTCCCAGGCCTCGTACAAGGATTCGTACCCAATTATGAAAAAGTGGTTATCTCATTTCGTAACTTGGAGTTCTTACTCGGTGGAAAATACTTAACCAAAAACCTTTATGCTAATTCTTACCATGTAGATATTGAACTTGGTGGCAACGAATTCAACCATGCTCGTGCTCGATCTCACAATGAGTATGAAAAGAGCTTCAACCTCAATCCATCTTCAGTAACATCGGCTATTTCAAATGAAATACTCACCTCCATGAATAATTGAAGGTGAAGATGTGGATCTTTCGTGGGCATACCACTGAATTGGCCCATCATTTGAAGCATTTGAAACATCATCGATTTCAATTTGAATTACAGTGCCTCAATATTCGGCCTTTTAATTCCCAGATTTAATTCATTGAAAAGTGGCACAACGTATTGTCTTATGGCACGATCCCTATCAACAACAATAAGAATTGGATTGTGCACATGATCAACTCTATTTCCTTGTCCATCATTTTGATTTCCAACATCCATCTCGACTTGTCTTTGAGCTGATCTCTCATGTAATCTCTGTCTATATGTTCACTCAATTTCAGGGTCTATAGGTAATAAATCGATGATTCGATTTATGCTCATAAACACCTAAAATTAAATTACAAAAAATTCAAAGAATAAATTAGTAATTTAGAAGTTTGATAAAAACCAATCTGGAAAAATAATTTCACAAAAAATAATTAAGGCAACAGTCCCCGGCAACAGTGCCAAAAGCTTGTAATGTTCAGTTGTTGCAGGTGTACATAGTCGTTCAAGTAATAAGTAAGTAAACGAGTTATCGTCTCCACAGGGGTTGTGTATGTTAATCGATTAATTGAAAAATTATAAGTTAACAATTTGGTGATAAAACACAATAATTTGAGCGATGATGATTAAACTATATTAATTTAACTAGAAGCAAAATTGATACATAATGAAATTTTAATCTATGTATGCAAGTTATCTAAATGTATGAATGAATTTAGCAGCAGAAACACAAATTCAACAATCAATAAACATGAATAGGTTAGGATAACTATATTAATCAACTTGGTTCATTTCCATCATGCTTAATAGTGTTTGGAAAACATTCCATGGAAACTCTATCTTTCATGAGTTTGGAAACAAAATTAAGTCCTTTCAGAATCTTATACTTAGTGAAACATGCATTTTCCTAATCTTATTAAACAAAAGGTTTCTTAGTATTTATGCGAAGTAACAGGGACGGGTTTGGTTTGAAACTATTTAATCACATAAACCTAAAAACTATGCCAGACAATAGAGCTCGTTAAAGTTATTACAAACCTTCAATTTAGTCGGGTTAGGATCTAAATTAAGCATGCACCTTTCAATTATTGTGTCCACCAACCATCGTCTGGTTAGGATTGCTAAGCTAATTCTAATGCATCCTATCACGTATGAATGAAATACAAACTTGAATTGAATTGAAAACATGATCGACTGAGGCACAAACACTTTAACTATGAATCAAACAAATCTCATTGAATTAATGCAATTAACCTAGCTAAGCATATTTAACATAACATTGTTGATGTCAAGATCACAAAACGCATTGCAAACATAATTAATTTAAAACAAATAATGGAAGAATAAACTCTATTTCAAGTTGGTAGTCTCGTAGACTCTGATTGAAGGTGTTTTCCTCTGCTCCTCCTATTGCGATTTTGCTAATGGCTCCTTAAGGTGGCCAGCCAAGAGATGATCTCTTCAAGGCTTTTTCTAGCTAAAAAATAAGGGAAATAGAATGGTAGGTGTGGTGGATGAAGAGAGCAAGAGAGGGAATGAAGAATGTTGTGAAAATGAGGGATGAAGAGATGAGTAAAGGATAATTGAAAAGCTAAGATAGGTGTGGTATTTATACTTGAAGTAGGTGAAAGAGTTTACTAAAAATAGCAGTAACAATCCCTTTGATTTTTCCCTCCTATGGCCGGCCATGAAATGTGAAAGAGAAGGTGGTTTGGTTGCTTGATTCAAACATGAAATCATGCTTGAATCATGCAAAGGGTGAATGGTTTCTCAAGAAAGTCTTGTGTGCTGATTTCTAATGTTCTTCCAAGTGTGAGGACCTTCAAATAATTATCCCAAAATTGATTTCTTGGCTGCCCATTTGTGATTGCCGAATTGGGCCTCTCTTTTCTTAAACTGGACGATTAATTACCCAACTAGCTTGTAGACTTGACCAACACGTATTATCTTTTTTCATTGGATCAAGGTGGCATCTTTATGACCCATTAAGCTTGGTCTTGCCATCCAACCCATGAGAATAATAGCTAATGTCCATGCAACATTATAATAAATTCAACTCTATGCTCCCATTTCATAAGTAAATTTAACATATTAATAAATAACATGAAATATTTTAATTTTATGCACAAAATCATATAAAAAGCACAAATTCACATACATTATAAATTCATGTCCATTAACATTTATGCAAAATCCACCTAATTAATTAACAAATACTCAAGATTAATATTATTTTTAAGTAAAAAGGTGGTAAAAATTACTAGTAAAATCTTATATAATTTTGAGTTTACAAAAGGTGGTGTCCACAAGTATACGAGTCAAGTTGTAATATAGTTACAACGGAGTAGATAAGTATTCCAAGTATCGTACACAAGAGAGACGAGCACAAAATTAATTCTAACCTGAGCACAAAATTAAATGAATTATATTACGATGAAATAAAAAGAAAAATTTTTGTGATCTATCCTAATAATAATAAAAGAAAGAAAAGAAATAAATAACTCGAGAGAAATCAAATAATAGAATGTATCAAATTTGAATATGGGTAAATAGCTTGCTTCAATAATCATAACCGACTGTTCCTTCGAGGCTTTTTTTTTGTTTAATCAACTAGTCGATATCCCAGTAGGATCTTTCGAACTTCTACTAAAATAATGAGTCAAAAAGAACTACTTATCTCTTGACCTCACAATCTAGACTGATTTAGGGTTAAGATGTTCAGGAATAGGCCATACCAAATTTGTGTTAATTCCTACCTTAATTACTTCCTAGGGTTGTCAGGCCTAGGGTTTATGTTTTTCCTTTCTTGAAAAGCTAATCTGCTAAGGGAACCCTACAAAACAGTTAATTAGCCATACCTCCACTCGCTAATCCCCCACAAGTGGATTAGTTCCTCATGGATCTCGTAAAGAATATAAACTTGATAGAAAGTGTAGACATGGATAATAGTTTAATAGTCCAAAGTTTAGAAGAAGCCTGATTTGTATTAGAATTGAATGTAGAATCCTCACAGAGTTTGATCAAATGCACAAATTTGATTTCTTCCACAAAAGCAAATAACAAAAACTGAAATAAACCTAAAGCCTAAGAAGAGAAAACGACTAAAGACTAAATCTAAGAAGAAAATTATACAATATCAAAGGTATCCATAACATATGTTAAATGAGCTTATTTATAGACTTTAGAGTGGTCGTCATCCTTAACCCTAGGTCAGTTGCCATCCTCGTGCTTAACATTTGATTGTGCAGACCAAAATGCCCCTAGATTCTAATTATTTCCCGTACAAAGGGAATGTCGCGACAAACTAGGTCATGTGTCGTGACATCAAGGCCAGTATGCTCCATCTTCAGGGTGTCTTTAAAGGTGTGTCGTGACATCCTTAGATTATGTTGTGACAACAAAGGCAATTTTGAAATTCTTATATTATGCTCCCTATGTTGGGACATTCAGTGCTCCATGTTGTAACACAACGAACAGTATTGAGTTAACACGCCTTCTATGGGTCTTCTACACGTTCACAAAGTATATTAGGTCATCCCTAGGATTACACACTTTATTGAACTTAACTAAAATTGCAAAAACATACTTGGAACTTGCCGAAATGTTTGTGTTCAAGCTCATAAAGTGAGAAAACTAGTGCAATGTGCTACACTAAATTAGGACATATCAACAATGAGGATTAATGGTGAGACAAAAATTTTTAAATTTGGTGTCCACCTCTAGATATACCAATGTCTAGAGTAGAAATCCTACACATAAGATGTGAAAAACCGATATTTGCAAGTATACAGGTCAAGTTTCAATATAATTACAATGAAGTAGGTAAGTACACCGAGAATCGTACCCAAGGGATGTGAGCACTAAATTAATTATAATCTAAGAATAAATAGATCTAATAAATACTCTAATCAAATTATAGTACGAAGAATTAAAAGGGAGGATTTTGATAAATTATACTAAAAATAATAAGTAAATAAAAGAAAAGTAATAAAATCAAATAATCGAATATATATCAAATCTGGGCATAGGTGATTACCTTGCTTTGGTAGTCATAATCAACTGTTATCTCAGGCTTTCTTGTTTAATCAACTAGTCCATGCCCCAACAGGATCTTCCGATACGTCCATTGAAATATTGAGTCAACAAGAACTACTTATCTTCCGACCTCACAGTCTAGACGGGTTCAAGGTTAAGGTGTTCAAAGATAGAAAATACCAAATTTGGGTTAATTCCCACCTTGATGACTTCCTAGGGTTGTCAGGCTTAGGGTTTATATTCTTCCTTTTCTAAACAGCTTATCCATTAAGAATTCCCTACAAAATAGTTAATTATTCATACCTCCACTTACTAATCCCCCACAGGTGGATTAGTTCCTCATGGATCTAATAAATAATATAAACTTGAATATAAGAATAATCATCAAAAATAATTTCAAGAATAAAGTTTAGAAGAATCCTGGTTTGTATTAAGCGTAGAATCCTCACAAAGTTTGACAATAATTTAAAAATCTGATTTCTTAACAAAAGTAAATAAGAAAAAAAAATCTAAAACCTAAGAAAACAAAAAAACTAAAGACTGAATCTAAAGAGAAAATTATACAATAGCCAAGGTCCCTTTAATGTGTGTTAAATGAGCCTATTTATACACTTTAGGATTGTAGTTGTCCTCAACCCTAGGTCAGTTGTCGTCCTCATGTTTAATGTTTGATTGTGCGGATCGAAACACCCTCGACTCATAATTATTTCTCGTATAGTGGCAATGTCACAACACACCAAGTCCTATATCTCGACAACAAGGGTAGTATGCTCACCTTCAGGGTGATTTTAGGGGTATGTCGTGACATTGAAGGCAATCTTGGATTTTACTTATTCTACTCCCTATGTTGCGACATCTCATGGTCCGTGTTGCAACCTAGCGACCAGTATCGAGTTAGTACGCCTTCTAATGGTCTCCTGCACACTCACAAAGTATACTAGCTCACTCTTAGGCCTTAATCGGCCCCTAAGGTCAATAAAGGACTCAAATTTCACATTTTATTAACTTGACTAATACTTATAGAAAATGTAATTAAACTTAACTAAAATGCTCATGTTCAAGCTCCTAAAGTGAAAAAACTAGTTTAATCTGTTACATCGAATTATGACAGATCAAACTCCCTCACACTTAAGTCATTGCCTGTCCTCAAGCAACACAAACAAAAACAACAAATGAAAAGACAACCCTTGAATAAGTATAGTATAAGTGTTAGCTTTGGAGCACATGATTAGGCATTTCATACTCACATATAGTCTTGGCATGAGATATAACTGACTTACCACTTTTGATATTATACACTTGAGTTCAGTATATTACAAAGAATACAAGCATTAAGGGTCTCAAATGTAATAATCAATCAATAAATTATACAATTAATTTGATTATCCTAGCTAATACAAAGAGTCGTAAATGCACTTATTCAGTATGATTTCGAATTGTGACTAAGTCTACCAAAATCACATAGGGCTTTTTGACTTGTAACGTACTGAGGCTTAGGATAGGTTTGGATCTCAAGAATAGTAAGCAACATATAGTTTCAAGCGCGAAATAGTTTGGCACATCATATTGTCCCCTATTCTCTCTGTTAGTAACCCTTTCCCACTCACTGCCTTATGTCTTTTTCTCTCACCTTCCTTATTTATCCACATAGGAGTCACAACCTAATATAAAAATCATGGTTAGCACACGAGTTTTTGTGCACTAATGAACAAGCTTTTCTACTTTTATGACTTTGTCAAATTTTTTTCTTTTTCAATCCATCTCACTCACAACTGCTTTTACATTTCAAGTACTATTTCTAATCGTTTTGATTTTCTTCTTGAATTACTATATCACACTGATCCCTCATATTTTAGTCTATTTTTAGAAAATATGCCATAATGTATCTATTTAACCCTCAATTCATATGGCCAGACATTATAGTCATGCAGTTTAGGACCAACGGAAAAGAATAAGTACAACTTTATATTTTGGCTCAGCTTTTGTATAAAGGTTCATCAAGAAGTGTTTTCTAGCTCAAAAATAGGTACTAAAGATAAATAATAGGGCTAGCTTTTTGGCTTTTGGCTTTTGGCTCAATATTCACAACTCTAGTCACCCAAACAACCACAAATTCAACAATTTATCATTCATACCAGCATGCTCATTTCTTTCTATTCTCTACAGCATTAGGTACATTCAATTGCTTAATACCTATTTGCAGTGTAATATATAAAACTTAATAGTCTAATAATAAAAAATTTAAAATCACCTACCCTTATGCCAAATTTATTGTAAATACAAGCAACCTATGTATATGTTCCTAACTAATCAGTTGTATTTCTACAAGATAAAACACATAATTGACAAGAAAATCAAAGAAAACCATAAAAATTATATAAAAAATTTGTAACGCCCCAAAATTTGGACCTAAAAGTATTGGGCCTTGAGCAAGGGAACGGTTAGGAAACTGTGCACAAAAGTATGTTTGCTTCAGTGGTTAAGGGTCTTGAGATGAGTTGGAAAAGTCCTGGGTTCAAACTTGGGATTTAGCAAAAAATTTGGTTTTAAATGGATAAAACCCTGGATGCTTGGTTGTAGGCCTTTTAAATTATTGTTTTAAAAAAATGTCATAAGGAAGCATGTGGTCTAGTGGTTGTGGCGTCATTAAGGTTACAAGGGAGCCTG
>CM025145.1:20478813-20495980 GCA_013467495.1 Gossypium gossypioides | reverse complement strand
TAATTACTCGAGATAAACATAATAATTAAGTAAAAATGTGGTAAAAACATATAGAAAAACCCTATATAAAACTTAAACCATTGCTCGTCCCGAGTAATGTGCATGCATAGCACAATTTTTGCTAAGGCAATTTTGTAAAATGATAAAGTAGTAACAATCTTCGCACATAATCATGCATCGACAAAATCATGCTAAAATAATATTCTTTATTGATAAGTAGCTCGAATGCAAATATTATTTCGAACTTTATACTAAGTACATCATAATATCACCATGAATCATAGTTTGCATGCATTTTCAGAGTCATACATAACATTCACCAATTAATATGCTTTCCTTATCAACTAAACATAGCAATCCCAAGGTTTAATTAGTGTCTTCATATGTTGAACTTAGTAATTCCTCTCCACTAATGTAGTCAGTATAATCATCCAATCAATAGGTCTTTTTTTAGGTTGTAATGGGGCTAGGCTAAAGGCAGGGATAAAAAAAAGTGATTTGTAGGTTCAATCATCTTAACCCTAACTTGTCTTGGATTTTTCAGTGTCACAACCTTCACAAAATTAGGTTTTTGGAACACCCTCAAACTTATTTCGAGCTCATACTCAACCTTTATTATTTTTCAGACTTTGAACAAACCTTGCTCTTTATTTTTTGAGATTCTGAGCAATCTTTTCTTTGTTTTTATTCTTCTGAACAAACTTACATCCATCTTCCCTTTTTTTTTTGACATGTGAAGAGCATGTACATCTTCTCATAATTTTCCTCAAACTTTGGTCACCAAGACAAATTTTTGGTTAAGATAGGAGCAAAAGAATAGGATAAAAAAAGATGTTAATGTGGCTTATAATGTAGGTAATTTGCAGTAAATAGACCATTAAGCTCAAAATTAAGTTCTAAGGGTGAAATTTATAAGGCCAGCTTGAAAGGATCAAACGATCCAAAGAAGTTACTAAGTCAATTCTAAAGACTTAAAAAAGTTACTAAGTCAATTCTAAAGACTTGAACCTTCATACATGTCTATTTCTAAAGAAATCAAAATTTCATGGCAAATCCTACCTAGGCTAAGATCATACAAGCATTCTATCACTTAAGATAACAAACGAATAAATTAGATAAAATAAAAAATCATGTCTGCATTTGAACATACTTATGAAAAAAAATTATTTCTGAATATTCATTTATTTTAGCATACTTAAGTAAAAAGATTGAAACATACTTTAAAAATTCATGCGAAATACGTTATTAAAAATTCATGCAAAATGCTTTACCCCTTTTAAAAAGAAGCAATGTCTTGATTGCAAAAACAAAGTAATGAATAAAAACTAAACACCAGGTAGGGTTGCAAGAAAAGTGAGGTGAGTCATAAAGACTGCTTAAGTACCAAATTTTTCTCATAATCCAATCCTAGACATACTCATTCTCATTACCACATCACTTTATTTTCTTTCTATTGAAGAGGCATTGAGCTTATTTTATTCATGCTTGCTATTTTATTATGCGAAAGCAAAAATTCTAACTGGGAAATAAAAATAAACACCTAAAAAGAAATAAAAACTAAAGATAAGAAATTCCCCCTTTTATTTATTTGACTTATCCTTCTCATCTTCCTCCTTTGATGTTTCATCCTCACTTGCATTCTCATATTCCCTCCATGACTCGAAGATATAATCTAGGAACTCAAGAACAAAATTCTTAGAGATATTTTTAAAAGTATTTCTTATGGCATCATCTTTAACTTTTGCATATTTCCAATATGCCTGTTGTTGGTTATGCGTAAATTTCATCATATCCATCATAATTGACAATTTTGATTTCTTCACAATATTTGAAGAAGTAGGCCTAGGAATAGTCAACTCAGGATTAACACTTGGTTCAACTGGCTCATCAGTATTCTACTCTTCTCTTGGTTTAGAGACTTTCGGTTCCTTTATCTATTTTGGATTGCTCGGTTCTTACTTAGATTCAGCTTCTTCTGTCTCAGTAACTGAGTTAGCTTCTGTTTTAAAATTGTTCGATGACTCATTAGTTTCTAGTTCTGTTGGCTCACTCGGTTCAGGTAAGTTTAGGTCATGGATATTTTCTACTAACTTTTCAAGATCATGGACTGTGATGCAACCTCAAACATACGGTCCCTTCAAGTTTGCTTTTGTTTTAACTTGGACCCTTTGGCAAAGTGAAGTTATCATAGAGGGTAAGTAAGCACTTCCAATCTTCTTTCTAGCACAATCATGGATCTCCTTAAGAATGACCTTCCCAACATTGATAGACCTTTTTGTCATAATTGCATACAACAAAAGAATTCTCTCCGTTGAGATGGTGGAACTGTGTGAGATAGGCATGAAACTATATCGAGTAAAGTAAAACCATACCTTAGCCAACGACTTTAAGTATTCCCTTAGACAAGAATGGCTATCATACTTCTTTATAATCCATTGGGATCCCAGATTTGTCACAACATTAAGCACTTGTTGAAGAAAATCTCAATTTATGTTTGTCATAATGGCAAAATACTCACATTTTTCAACATCAGGTAGGTTAAACAAATCATTATTGGACTTAGAAGTTAGGGGTGCCTTCTTCTTACGGACAAGAACTTCATTAGCATCTGGCTTAGTCAAATTTGCATTGAACTCTCAAACTAACTCCTCTTCCAACAATGATCATGCATCACAAAAATTATTCCAATTTAGGGCATCAATCGTATTTCGAATCGGTAAAGGTACAACCATCTTATCATTGCTTTCCAAGTTAAAACCTTTTTTTGGCATCATAGGTTAATTCTTAAAGATTGAATCAAACCTTTCTTTCACTTCTTTATCTTAAATCACAAGGGAATTTTTGGCAGAGGTCTTGGAAGATCTAGTCCTTTTGCGAGATGTGGACATTTTTCTCGAAAAATAAGCAAAATGGCAAAAGGATGAGAGCAAGGTGTTGTGGCAGCGATCAATTTGCGATAGCGATGAGCTTGTGGTGGAACAAAGCTTGCTATGGTGATAGGATGCGGCGGTGAAGGGGTTACTTCGGCAAAAGTCGTGCGGCGGCAATATTAGGGGCTTACGGAAGGAAGAAATTTCGGGATTTAGGCCGACGACTAAGAGAGGCAAGAATGAATGTAAAATAACTTGAAGGATTGTGAAAATTATGAAGGTAGAGAGAGGTTTATGTAGTGATGAATTAGGGCAATTTTGTAGCTAAAATTTAGCTAATTTAAGTGACTTGGACGACAAGGTAGTCTTGTAGCTAAAATTTATTTAATTTTGAGTGGCTTGGGCGGCAAGTATGATGGAGGGATGATATGATGGAAAAAATTAGGGCTTTAGGAAACCCTATGGATGACAACATGGGTTTAATTTCTCCTCTTTGCTATTTTAGGCCTTGAGCCCAAAATTTATTTAAAAATTGGACTACTTAAAAATAAACAAACTTATTAGTATTTGGGCCAATTTGACCCCATTTATTAAAATAAATAAAACTAACATTAAAATTAAAAAGAAAGCTTAAAATTAAAGACAGATAAAAATGAGAAATAAAAATAAAACTAAGAAAAGATTAAAATGAATTAGAAATTTTCTTCTTAAAAGATTACATTAAATTAATTCCCAAGAAAGGTTGGAGGGGTCATAACGGTCCCGCTTAAGTTCCAATCTTCTTAGAAAAAATTAATTAAATGTACTAATTTAAAAAATAATTTCTAACTTTTTATTAAAAAGTAGGTTTATGAAAGATTAAGGGTCTCTTAATTTGAACGAGATTTTAATTCGCTCAACTTCACCATCCCAATAGTGCTTGAGACGTTGACCATTACCTTTAAACTTACCTCCATGGTTGTCGTACAATTCTACAACTCTATATGGATAAACTTTGTAGACGGTATAAGGTCCTTTCCATTGGGATTTGAGCTTTCTAGGAAATAACCTTAGCCTCGAATTAAACAACAACACTTTCTGACCTTCTTTGAACTCATGAGGTTGAATATGACTATCATGCCATTTCTTATATTTTTCCTTACACATCTTGGCATTCTCATATGAAAATAACCTCAACTCTTCTAACTCATCTAGTTGTAACATCCTTCTCTCACCGGCTTGCTTAAGATCAAAATTCAATTGCTTCTAAACCTAGTGAGCTTTATTCTCCAATTCAAGCGGTAAATGACATGCCTTTCCAAAAACTAACTGATAGGGTGTCATTCCTACGGTGTCTTACAAGCAGTGTGATAGGCTCATAGTGCGTCATTGAGCCTTTGAGACCAATCTGTTCTGTTAGGGCGCACTACTCTTTCAAGAATACCTTTGATTTCTCGATTCACTTTTCAACTTGACCATTCGTTTGTGAGTGATAGGTAGTAGTAATCTTATGCTTTACATCGTACTTGTCAATCAACCACTTAAGCCACTTATTTACAAAATGAGATCCTTCATCGTTAATTATAGCTCTAGGAGTCCCAAACCGTAAAAATACGTGCTTATGTAGAAATCGTATAATTACCTTAGCGTAATTAGTTGGGTATGGCTCGGCTTTAACCCATTTGGACACATAGTCCACAACCACCAAGATATACTTGTTCCCGTAGGTAGAAGGAAACGAGCCTAAGAAACTAAGGCCCCATACATCAAAAAGTTCTATCTCTAAAATATTCGTGAAAAGGGCATCCCGTTCCTTCTTGATATGTTTCCGATTCTTTGGCATCTATCGTAGTTTCTCAAATATGCATAAGCATCTTTGAACAATGTAAGCCAAAAGACCCAACTTGTTAAATCTTTGCTGCAGTTTGTGAACCACCAACGTGTCCCCCACTCGGAGATGAATGGCAGTGGTAGAATCTCATCAATCTCACTTCTGGCTACGCACTTCCTGATTATGTTATCTGCAAATAGTTTAAACAAAAATAGATTCTCCCAAAAATAATATCGACTATCATGAAGGAATTTTTTCCTTTGTTGGTATGTCATTTCTCGAGGAATTTTTCCACATGCTAAATAATTGACAAAATCAGCAAACCACGATGTTTCATAGATTTTGTCTTACCTTGAAGATATGGTCATAAGGGAAATTCTCATTAATTGGAACAAGGGAAGAAGTTACCTTATTCTGTTCCAACCTTGACAGATGATCGACTACTTGATTTTCAACACCTTTTCTGTCTTTGATCTCAAGGTCAAATTCTTGGAGCAAAAGATCCATTGAATTAGCCTTGGTTTAGCATCTTTCTTCATGAGTAAGTACTTAATTGTAGCATGATCCGTAAATATTATAACTTTGGTACCTATAAGATATGAACGAAACTTGTAAAAAAAACTACAGCAAAGAGTTCTTTTTCAGTTACCGTATAATTGATCTAGGCTTTTGTCAAAGTTCTGCTTGCACAGTAGATAGGATGAAAGACTTTGTTCCTCATTTGGCCCATCACAGCTCCGACAACAAAATCACTCGCATAACACATAAACTCAAAATGCATGTTCCAATTAAGTGTAACAATTATTGGGGCTGAAATTAACCGATTTTTTAAATTTTCAAAACCTTATAAAAATGCTTTGTTAAAATAAAAAACATATTTTTCTAAAAGCATACATAAAGGTTTAGAAATTTTTAAAAAATCCTTTATAAATCTATGATAAAAATCGACATGGCCTAAGAAACTTCTAACTCCTTTCATATTAAATGGAGGTTGCAATCTTTCAATTACATCCACCTTCACTTTATCCACTTTGATTCCCTTCTTGGAAATTTTATGCCCGAAGACAATTCCCTCCTTAACCATAAAATGACACTTCTCCCAGTTAAGGATGAGATTCGTCTCCTCACATCTTTTAAGTACCTTAGCCAAATTATTCAAAAAAATATCATAAGTATTACCAAACACAGAGAAATCATCCATGAAAACCTCGACATAATTTTCAACCATATCAGTGAAAATTGCCATCATACATCGTTGAAATGTGGCAGGTGTATTACATAAGACGAAAGACATTGGCCTAAAAACAAATGTACTATATGGACAGGTAAAAATAGTTTTATGTTGGTCTTTCAGGGCTACAACTATTTGGTTGTATCTTGAATATCCATCTAAAAAGTAATAAAATTCGTTATGTGCCAGACGATCTAACATTTGATCCATAAAAGGTAAAGGAAAATGATCCTTACAACTAGCTTTGTTAAACTTTCTATAGTTAATACAGATTCTCCAACCTGTGACAGTTCTCATCGGGATTAACTCGTTTTGTTCGTTTTCGAAGATCATGATTCCACCTTTCTTCGGTACGCATTGCACCAGACTTACCCAAGAACTATATGAGATGGGATAAATAATTCCCACATTTAACTACTTAATTACCTCTTTCTGAACCACTTCTTTCATGATAGGGTTAAGTCTCCTTTGCCCATCAATCTTATCTTTTTCACCTTTCTCTAAAACAATTTTATGCATGCAGAAGGAAGGAATTATACCTCGTATGTCAGCTATGGTCCAACCAATTGCCTTATTAAATTTCTTTAAGACAGCAATCAATTGCCCCTCTTGATGTTTTGTCAGTTCCGCTGAAATAATCATAAGGAAAGTAGAGCTATAACCAAGATAAACGTATTTTAAGTGAGACAAAAGTACTTTTAGTTCGATTTTAGGTGGTTTCTTGATTGACAACTTGGGTTGTGTAAATTCCTGAGCTTCTAACTCTAGCAGTTCGAACGCGGTGGTTGAATATAACTCATCAGATTGGCTTCCACAAAAGTTAAACCTTCATTACCTTTTTCATCTTCGAATGGTTCAGACCTTAAGGTGTTTCCAACGGATCTTCTTCAAAATTTCTTCCTATAGAAACTAAGATTTCTACTTCCTCCATTACTGAACACTCTTTCATTGAATTAGGAAACTTCATTGCTTTCAGAATGTTAAACGTTACCTTATCGTCTTGAACTCGCATAGTGAGTACACCTTTTTGTACATCTTTTAATGTTCTTCCTGTGGCTAGGAAATGTCTCCCTAGGATGATCGAAACTTCCTTGTTTGCTTCAAAATCCAAAACAATAAAATCAACAGGAAAAATAAATTTATCGACTCTTACCAAAACATCCTCTATCTTTCCTTTGGGATATGCTAATGATCGATTCCCAAGTTGAAGTGTTAAAGTAGTGAGTCTTACTTCTCATATTCCCAACAGCTTGAAAATAGATTTGTGCATCAAGTTGATGCTTGCTCCTAAGTCACACAAAGCTTTACCGTAATATGATTCACCAATGTTGCAAGGTATCATAAAATTTCCAGGATCCTTTAGTTTCGGAGGTAGTTTGTTCTGTAAGAATGCACTACACTTCTTCGTCAAAGTGACAGTCTCATACTCACTAAATTGTTTCTTCTTGGACATGATATCCTTCATAAACTTCACATAGTTGGGCATTTGCTCTAAAGCCTCCACTAATGGAATGTTGATGTGTAATTGCTTTAAAACATCCAAGAACTTCTTGAATTCTATCTCTTATTTCTGCTTGTTCGGTTGAAGTCTTTGAGGATATGGAACTCTAGGTTGATATGGACAACTTTTCTGAGGAGGTAAATTTGCAAAAGTAGGTGTTAACTTTTCAGAATTCACTAGTTTAGGGTTTACCTCATTAGATTTTTCAACATATGATTTTTCTGTTGTAGGAACTTCAACTATTGGTTGACTTTCCTCCTTTCCAGTAGACTCATCTTCAACCACAACCTTCTCCGGTTCCAAAATCTTACCACTTTGTAATTCTACTACTTTGCAATGTTCCTTGCCCAAATTTCTCAAATTTTATGTGTCACTCGATAAGGCTCCTTGTGGTCTACTACGTAGCTCAGTAGCTAATTGACCCATCTGGTTCTCCAGATTTTTCAACGTTGTTACTTGACTTTGGATCAAGGCGTCTTTTTTCACCATGTATGCCTTCAAAAAGTTCTCCAAACTATTTGATGATTCAGTGTGAGGTGGTTTTGAGGCTTGTTGGTTAAACCATTGGGTTTGGTTGGGTCTATGCTGCATCTGGTTGTTGTTTGGTCCATTTCTTTGATTACTTCAGGAAAAGTTCAGATGGTTTCGCCACGATGGATTGTAGAAACTAGACTATGGTCTTTGTTAAATTTTGTTTTGATACTGGTTCCTTATATAGTACATTGATTTGGGATTCGAAGGGCAATTCTTGAAAGAATGACCATCCCCATAGTACATCATATTGTCTTGGTGATTGAGCTGCAAAATTATTCAAACCATTAGTGGTAAACTAATTTAACATAGAGGAAATAGAAAATACCTGAGCAGAGAGTGAAGTCAATGCGTCCACTTTATGTACTCCGGCTAGTCGTTTTCTTGAAATTGCTTTATTTGACAGCCATTGGTAGTTATTACTCTCAATCCTTTCAATGATCTCATAAACCTTGTTATAAGACTTAGATAAAATCGCACCATGCGCAGAAGCATCCACCATTTATCTTGTATGTGTGTTGAGACCATTATAAAACGACTCCAATTGGATACAATGAGGAATCCTATAATGAGAAAACTTAAGAAGTAATTCCTTGAATCTTTCCCAAGCCTCATACAAAGACTCATCATCTAATTATTGTAAAGTTATTATCTCATTACGCAAATTTGCGTTCTTACTTGGTGGAAAGTATTTTACCAAAAACCTTTCTGCTAATTCTTGCCAAGTATATATTGAACTTGGTGGCAATGAACTTAGCCATGCTTGTGCTCAATCTCACAACGAGTACGTAAACAGTTTTAACCTTAATGCGTCTTCATTCACACTAGCTATCTTGAATGAATCACTTACCTTCATAAAAAAATGAATATGTAAGTGTGGATCTTCCGTGGGCATACCACTGAACTGGCCCACCATTTGGAGCATTTGAAACATCACTGGTTTCAATTCAAATTGGGGTGCCTCGATATTAGACCTCCTAATTCTTGTATTCAATTCATTGAAAAATGGCACAACGTATTGTCTGATGGCACGATTCCTATCATCAGCAATAAGGGTTGAGTTGTGCACTTGATTGACTTCATTACCTTGTCCATCGTTTTGATTTCCAAGGTCTATTGCTATGCAAAGGAAAAAGGGAAAAATAATTGAGAGAAAACTAGAGTGAGTGAGAAAGGAATGTTGAAAAATGATGGATGATAGAAAAGTGAGGAATGACATGGTATTTATAGGTGAAGGTAAGGGTTTGAGTTTACTGAAAATAGGTTTAAATTTCCTTCTTTCCTTCTCTCATGTTGCCAGCCATGCTTCAAGGAAAAGGGATGACCAAGTCTTTTCAATTTGAATTCGAATTTCAAGCTAAAAATAGCCATATAGTTCACGGTTTCAACAGGGAAGTTGTTGGGCTGAATTCTAATTATTTTCCAACTGCAGGGACCTTTAATTAAATATCCTAAAACACATTTTGGACAACCAACATCAAGTGCCAAAATTGGTCTTTTAACATATTCTTTACTAGGTCAAGTAGTCAACCCCATGCCCAAAATTGTATGGTATTACCATCGACATGGATAATTTGTGCATAGCCATGTTTTATTTATTTAAATCATGTCTCTAATGGACCTCCTACATAGTGAAAAGTACATATATTAATAAATTAACATGAATTAATAAAAAATATGCGTGAAACTCATGTAATTAAGCATAATTTCACATACTTTCCAAATTCAGGTCTAAAATTACTAATTAAGTAAAATTCACTTATTTCAATAATAATTACTCGAGATAAACATAATAATTAAGTAAAAAGGTGGTAAAAACATATAGAAAAAACCTTATACAATTTCGAGTTTACAATTTCTAGTCTCACTCAATCAAGTGGCCTAACATATTGCTCCCATTATGTAGGAAGGACAAATCCTATATTGATTAACCATATCCCACTACATAGATTGTGGTATATCCAACATCAGCCTTAATAGAACAACCAATTACGGTGGATGTTTGACTGTATCAAAATTTACGACTCATAATGATGGGATAATGATGATCTCAAGTTTGAGGATCGTATACATAGTAATCATTATGAGTAATATTGTGACTATTACATAATAATCCAAGAAACATACTCATAGTGGGTCAGTCCAATATGTTGTTCTCTAACACACATACTCATATATTGATTTTGACATCTCATGTCAATGACAACACTTTCTCATCAATAAACTACACGTTAGTCTTAATGCATTATTTTTGTCCAAGGCCACAATAATACTCGACTAAGGACCTTTTAAGAATAATCATATTATTCTCAGGACATTATTATAAAAAAGTTTATGTATATACAATGAAAAGAAACCGAAATAATGATGGCAATGCCTTATATTAATAAACGAGGTAAAACAACTACGTTATTACAATCATATCATAATTGGTCTTTAGGCATACTCTAACACGCACTACCCTCCCAAGAATACCTTTAATTTCACGATTCACTCTTTCAACTTGCCCATTTTACTGTGGGTGATAGGTAGTAGCAATTTTATGTTTCACACCGTACTTGTCAAGCAACCACTTAAGCCATTTATTTACAAAGTGAGATCCTTCATCGCTAATTATAGCTCTCAGAGTCCCAAACTGTGTAAACATATGCTTATATAGCAATCGTGTAACTACCTTAACATCATTTATTGGGTATGCCTCGGCTTCAACCCACTTGGATACATAATCCCTAGCTACCAAAATATACTTGTTCCCATAAGAAGAAGGGTACGGGTTTAGAAAATCAATGCCCTATACATTGAATAATTCAACCTCTAAAATCTTTGTCAACAGCCTGCCCACCCTGGAAACAGCTCAGCCGGGGGTAGGGTCTAATGGCCAAAATAGCACCGTACGTTGCATGATGTCCAGTGCGCCCCGGCGGCCCTTGAAAATCTGTAGGGTCGAGTGTCGTCTGCGCCCGGTCGTACTCATAACCACATTAGGTCTACAAGGTGAATAACCTCTAGTAAATGGAATAATGTAGGTAAGGGAAGTTGACAAAATAGATCCGTAACCTCGAGAAAAGGATTGGTTCTGAGGGCTAGGCATGAGGGTCCCAATCCCAAACTCGTCGACTGCTGGTGCCTTACTCGAGCTGTTCCCACGATGAGAGCGGGATATCGTGTGTCCCCCAGGGGACGGACTGAGAACGGCTCCCTCGTGCGCCTTCCTTGGGTGACTAACATTCGACTTAGAGTTGGTACGGACAAAGGGAATCTGATTATTTAATTAAAACAAAGCATTGTGATGGTACTACGGATGCTCACGCAATGTGATTTCTGCCCAACGCTTTGAATGTCAAAGTGAAGAAATTCTACCAAGCGCGGGTAAGCGACGAGAGTAACTATGACTCTCTTAAGGTAGCCAAATGCCTCGTCATCTAACTAGTGATGCGTATGAATGGGTTAAAAGGATTCCCATTGTCCCTATCTACTATCTAGTGAAAGCACAACCAAGGAAACGAGCTTGGCAGAATCAGCGAGGAAAGAAGACCCTGTTTAGCTTGAATATAGTCAGACTTTGTGAACTGACTTGAGAGGTGCAGGATAAGTGAGAGCTCTCGAGAGAAATTGAAATACCACTACTTTTGACATTATTTTACTTATTTCATGAATCGGAGGTAGGGTACAACCCCTCTTTTTAGACCCAAGGTTGGCTTCGACCGACCGACCCAGGCAAAAGACATTTTTAGGTAGGGAGTTTGGCTGGGGCGGCACATTTGTTAAAAGATAATACAGGTGTCCTAAGATGAGCTCAACGAGAACATAAATCTCTTGTAGAACAAAAGGGTAAAAGCTCATTTGATTCCGATTTCCAGTACGAATACGAATCGTAAAAGCGTGGCCAATCGATCCTTTATACCTTCGAAATTTGAAGCTAGAGGTGTCAGAAAAGTTGCCACAGGGATAACTGGCTTGTGGCAGCCAAGCGTTCATAGAGATGTTACTTTTTGATCCTTCGATGTCAACTCTTCCTATCATTGTGAAGTAGAACTCACCAAGTGTTGGATTGTTCACCCACTAATAGGAAACGTGAGCTGGGTTTAGACCATCGTAAGATAGGTTAGTTTTACCCTACTGATGGTCGCGTCGCAATAGTAATTCAACCTAGTACGAGAAGAACCATTGATTCGCACAATTGGTTATCGTGCTTGGTTGAAAAGCCAGTGACATGAAGCTACCGTGCCCTAGATTATGATTGAATGCCTCTAAGTAAGAACCTAGGCTAGAAGCAATGCACGCGCTCATCGCTTGATTACTAACCTGTAGTAGGGGCCATTGGCCCCTAAGGGCACATGTCATCGGTGCATCGACCGTGGCCGACAAGTCGCGAGCGCCTCCTTAGAGTGTAATTCCAACTGAGCGGTGGGTAGAATCTTTTAAATATTACTTAAATACGTGACGGGGTATTGTAAGAGGGAGAGTGGCCTTGTTGCCACGATCCACTAAGATTCAGCCCTTTTTTGCATCGATTCGTCTCGCCTCTCGCCAATCCAAGCCCCTCATATTCTTTTGCACGACCCGACCCTAGGGTCTCTAGGTAGAGGAAGTGGTGTACGAAATTAACACTCGGTTGTGCCGCCCCCTTTGAAAACATGACACAACAACGACCCTAGTAGTGCGGGTGCGAGCTCTCACCAATAGTCATCTCCAGGCACTTGTTCAATTTTCTGTCCTGCCATCATGCCATCATCCCGGAAAGCTTTTCGCGCACGTCTGATTCATACCCCAAATCTATTGGTTTGTCTCAATACTTGCGTGATCCGAGAATTCTCTTATTTCTTCACCCGGGAATTCGGGAGCCAAAGGCAACAAACGCGTGATGTTTATAATTTTTTTGGGTCAACATTAAAATTTTTAGTTAAATATACAAAGTGGATGTGGCCTAAAAAAACTATCCCCATTTTAGACATGTGCGGGATCCTCGGGCACCATTGAAGGCCATCTTGTGGTGCAGGGTCATTGTGTACCACCGGCACCTTCGATGTGCATCAGCACCTTGGTGCCTCGGATGTTCGAGAGAATCGAGCGCCATCAGTAACCTGTGCCCTTGTTGGTGCGAAACCGTCGGGGAAAAAAGAAGTGTCCCTGTTTCATACATTTGATGGCCTCATAAAGCACTGGGGATTGATGGCCTTTTGGGTTGGTTCTTTAAAGAACATTGGGAAGTGGTTGGTAAAGATATTATAAATTTGTGTCACGAAGTGCTAAATGGCAACAAAGATGTTGCGTGCCTTAATAATACTTTTCTTGTCTTGATTTCAAAAATTAAGGACCCTATTGATAGGACTAATTTTCATCACATTAGTTTGTGCAGGGTTGTTTATAAAATTATATCTAAATTCTTGGCAAACCGTCTTAAAGAAGTCCTCTTGTGGTGTATTAGCTAGAACCAGAGTGTCTTTGTCCCGGGTCGCATGATTCATGACAATATTATAATTACGAATGAGTTGATGCATTACCTTCAAAGTTCAAAAAAGGCCCGAACAAAGGTTTTGTTATTAAGCTCGACATGAGTAAGGCCTATAATCGTGTCGAGTGGAATCTTCTCGAGAAAGTGATAATTAAATTAGGTTGAGAAAATTATGCAGTGTGTGTGTTCTGTTCGTTACATGGTTAAATACAATATGACTCTATTTGATATTATTGTTTTGGAAAGGGGTTTTCGACAAGGGGGCCCTCTCTCCCCTTGTTTTTTCTTATTTTGCATAGAAGTTTTCTCGAGTATGTTAATTCATGCTCAAAATGCTTATACTATTAAAGGCATTCGTGCAAGCAAAAACGACCCAGCATTAACATCTCTTCTTTGCTGACGATGCCCTTCTTTTTGTTAGGAACAAAAAAAGTGGAGTGGAGGCTTTCATGAATATTCTTGATACGTTTGAAAAAATTTCGGGTCAAAGCATCAACCTTGACAAGTCCATGGTGTTTTTTAGCCTTAACACCCCGATGTCCCAACGTTATTACTTGGGTGGCTTACTCAACATAAAAGTGGTGGACAAGCTTGATAGTTATCTTAGCCTTCCACTCCCCGTCGGGAAGAAAAAATCTATTGATTTTCAAAGTATTTCTAATCGCATTTCGTGCAGAATTAATAGTTGGCTGAAGAGGCTCTTGTCTTATGGGGGAAAAGAAATCTTTATTAAATCCATTCTCCAATCTATCCTGACCTATGCTTTCTCGGTGTTTCTCGGTCCTAAAGGCATCATTGAGGACATTCAATCTAAAATTAGTTACATGTGGTGGAGGGGAAATGATAAGAGTCGAAGCTGGTCAATGCTTGCTTGGGAGAGGGTTTGTTTCCTAAAAGGTATAGGGGGTCTCGGGTTTAGGGACCTACATCCAGGGATTTAAATAGCGGTCCGTTACCGAAATAGCGGCCATTATATAGCGGTAGCGGCACTGTCCGAAACCGCTACCGCGAAAACTGCTATTATATTTTACAATAAGTTGTGTGAATTTTTTTTAAAATTCACGACCGCGATACCCGCAATGACCGCAATAGCATCTGTTATGTCCGCAACCGCGATAAACGCAATGCAACCGAAAACGCGGCCGCGACCGCAATTTAAATCCCTGCCTACATCTGTTTAATTTGGCCCTCTTAGGTAGACAGGTGTGGCGGCTAAACACATGCAAAGACACATTGTGTTTTCACGTGTTGAGTGCTAAATATTTTCCTAATGGTGACATCTTTCAACCCAAGTGTATTGATAAGCCTTCATACACTTGGCAAAGCATTGCCATGACTACTAGAATTTTAAAAAATGGCTTCAGTTGGATGGTGGGCGGTGGGAATAGCATTGATATTCGGAGAGATAATTGAGGCTTTGAGGGGTTGACCGGTGATTCAATCTGTCCGAGTAGGCTGCCTATTCAGGAACAAAAAATGCGTGATCTTTGGAACATTAATAATGTGGGTTGGAATAAAAATAGGGTGAATGATATTTATGACAAAAACATGGGGGAGCAGATTTGTAAAATTCCCATTGTTGCTAATGGCCGTAACGATCGAAAAGTATGGTTTCACAACTCTCATGGATTTTATACTTTAAAGTCAGTGTACTTGTGGATGCTCGTTAAGCAAGTTGGCTATGGCCCTTACCGCATCTTCTGAAGAACTATTTGGGAGCTGTAAACATTACCTAAAATCTGCATCTTCTGCTGGAGAGTGGGGCATGACATCTTGCCTACCTATGAGAAAATATCCACCATTCGTCGAGAGTTTAAGAGTGAATGCCCTAGATGTGGTGCTTGTAGTGAGACTCTTATCCATGCATTGAACGACTGCCCCATTGCTCACGAAATCCTTGTCTTAGGGGGCCTAAACAATAACCTTCTCGTTGGTGATTATACACAGTGTATTGACTGGGTTGAATACGTAATGAAGGTACTGGATCAAAAAGTTGCCTCTGACTTCATCACCACCCTTTGGAACAGTTGGAACAATAGAAATAATTTTATATTTCCAGGGTAAGGAGGAGGAAGCCAAAGTGGTTTGGGAAAGAGCTGCGACCTTATGCCATGATTTTCGTATTCATAACCTACTGAACAAGCCTCTGTTGCCTGTGATTAATGCTGAAAAGAAATGGGCGAAACCCCCTTATGATACTGTGAAGATTAATTTTGATGCCACTGTGTTGATGAAGAAGATGGGTTATGGGATGCTTGCTCGTGATTCGGACTGCTTTGTTCTAGGAGGAGGTGCTGGCGTCATTGATACGGACAAATAGAGGTCAAGATATTACTTTGTTGGGCCACCACATAAATGATGTTTGTAAGCTGTTGGAGTACTTTAATTCGCCCAAAATAATATAGGCCAATAGAAGTTGTAATAGGATTGCGGATCATATTTGTAAAATGCCCATGAATAAAAATTGTAATTTAATTTTTAATTTGGATTATCCCATGAATATCCCTGATTTAGTCATGAATGATTCAATAAACTTAGGTTTGACCCTTTTTGTCTTTTTTAATAAAAAAAAATGTCCACTGGTAGCAAGATAACGCGTGTAAAATTTGCTCCAAGATTTGTAAGATTTTCCTTCTTGTTTTTTTTTNTTGTTTTGGTGTCCGTCTTTGTTCTTCTTTAGAATAATTGGGCGGTATGGGTGTTGTTTTTGTGTCCCTGCTTAGTGGGGTTTCCCAAGGCTGTCATTTGTTTGTTCTTCGAGACTTGTACGGTGGTTCCTACGTGGAAGGAGAAGCAGCGTCCATTTTGCGGTGGGGGTGCGCTGGGGATTTGATGGTAGTTTTTGTTCGGTGATTCGATGTTTTGTCATCTTTTGTCTGTATTTGTTCTCTTCTCCTACTGTTTACATTTTCTTGCATGAATTTTACTTGATCTTGTTTGGTTTCTGTTTTTTTGCATGCTGCGCAACCAGGTACATTGACTTTCCCTACGAGTTTTATCGCATGCATGAGTTTTCTCGGTTTTCTATAATTTGCATTTATTACGATGTATTTTCTTATCATAGCTTTAGGTCTTTATCTTTTTTGGTACGTAGCTTTTACTTTTTAGGGTTTCTTGGTAGCTTTCCTGTTATTTTATTTTCTCTTTCTTTATTCTGGATAAATGAATTTTCTGTCTGGTCGTTTAAACTCTTTTTTCTCTTAGAGCTCCTGTGCATTTCTTCTTTGTGGTTTTGGTCATGTGAGTCACAACGTAGGTTTGTGCGTTTTTTCTTATTTCTTTTTTGTGCGACGTCTTCCCTCCTTTGGTTCTTAGGTTTTCACTTTTACAGGTGCTTTCTTGCTGTTTCAGTTATCATTTTATTCGTTTGTTTTTCTTGTTTTCGTTTTCTTGGAATTTCTTGTTGTTTCTTTTCATTTTCGTGGTTTTGTAGTTTGTCTTTTATTTTAATCGCAGTGAAGGATCTGTGTCTACTTGGGATTTTGGCGAAAGTATTTTCTCCTTGTTCGAGTGCATCTATGACCTCAAGAATGTTAAATAAACTTAAATATGAAAGTTAAGAGTTATGTAAGTGAAAGGTCAAGAGTTGAAAGGACAAGAGTTATGTTGTTTTTTAATGGGTTTAAATTAGTATTTTTTTTGTTTAGGAAAATGAAAGGTCAAGAGTCATTGGTTATTATTAGATTTTAATATTTTCAATTTTTTTTTTATTTTAAAGGGTTATCTATAATCTATAAATAGTTTGTAAGCATTTTATATGTTTGAGAAC
>CM025145.1:20468296-20478713 GCA_013467495.1 Gossypium gossypioides | reverse complement strand
AATCTATAAATAGTTTGTAAGCATTTTATATGTTTGAGAACAATTTTATATTGAGAACATTTTCTACAAAGAATGGCCGAGGATATAAATGAGTTGTTGGAAAGACTAAATCTCTCCGAAGAAGAATAAAAAAGGGTTATCAGCAGGAATAAGAAGTCAGCAAATATGCAGGGGTACGAGGCGTGGGCTGTTGGTAAGATTATGTCTGGTGAAAAAGTCAACAGAGAAGCTATGTATCGTTTCCTTAAATCCTTATGGTTCACAAAGGAAGAAGTTAACTTTGTAGCTTTAAACGATGGAACGATACTTGTTAAATTCGGCAACATCGAAGATCGAACGAGAATGCTAAACTTGACCCCATGGCTTTTTGATCAAAGTCTGTTTCCGTTGTTTCCTTTTGTTAAAGGTCAGGAAATGGACGACTATGAGTTTAATATCACGCCTTTTTGGATCAGGATTTATAATATCCCCTTTGAGCAAATGGATAGACAGGTGGCCATCGACGAGGGAAAGACGATTGGGGAGGTTGTAGCTATTGACTGGCATGATAGAAATGGGAGGTGGACTGAGTACATCAGAATTAGGGTTAAGATAGATGTGCTAAGACCCCTTCGAAGGGTGGTCCATTTAGTTGGCAGTGAAGGCACCGAGACTCTGTGCGATCAAATATGAAAGGCTACCTGCTTTCTGTTACATATGCGGCCTTATTGGACACACTACTCAAAAATGTAATAGAAAAGAAGAGCACCTTGAAACGAACAATCTCAACTTCCAATATGGGAGTTGGCTTAGACCTCAGTTAGGAGGGCCAACCCAAGCTAGAGGTAACCGGAGAAATGGGATCGAAATCCTGGAAAAGAAGATAAACCCGAGGGAAGAGACCAATGGTAATAAGGATGGGAATGGGGAAGAAAATGATCTCACAATGCCAAAAGGAAAAGACAAAGCCACAGTTGTGGAAGAGGAGTCTGAATCCTGCTCACCCATGGAGAAACGACTAACGAAAACAACAAGGGATGGAATGGGTAAAATGAAATGCAAAAGAAAAAGAATGAAAGGAAGTAATGGGAAAAATAACGAGGAGAGTCCTACTAGACAAGTTCGAAGGAAGTTAGCAGATAGTCTTTCACCTTGCAAGGCGGTGGTTGAAGACCAGTCCCGCCAAGAACAATGAAGCTTCTTGTTGGAACTGCCGCGGGCTTGGGAACCCTGCAATAGTTCGGGAACTTAAACAACTTCTCGTTGCTAATAACCCTGACATTGTCTTCTTATTCGAAACAAAAATGGACTCTAATAACTTCTCTCGTATTCGTAATATTTGCAGGATGGCTGGTTGCTTAGCTGTGAACTCGGAAGGTCGAAGTGGAGGGTTAGCGCTGCTGTGGAAAGATGGGTCGCTGTGTCCATACAAAACTATTCCAGACACCACATGGATTTGCTTGTTCGAATGGAGAACCATAACAGCACTAGGTTTACTGGTTTCTATGGCCATGCGGATCCAAACTTGAGAGAACGGTCTTAGGATATCCTAAGAAATGTAGGCAGCTCCGATAGAGAGGATTGGGTTGTGGGTGGTTATTTTAATGCCATCATAAACGATACTGAAAAAGAGGGGGGATGGAGGAAACCTAGGGTAACCATGGAGGATTTTAAAGATGTTATGGAGGAGTTGTCTCTCGTTGACATAAAAACTAACAAAGGCTGGTTCACGTGGGTCAATAATCGTGATGGGAATAACATGGTCAAAGAGAGGTTGGATAGGTTCCTTATTTCTGCTAACGCTATTGATAAATTCCCTTTTCTTGCAACTACAGTGGTGAGACAAACAAACTCCGACCATGATGCGATTGGGATGGATACGTTGGGGCGCAAACCTAGAGAGGAACTTTAAAGATCTGAGGCTTTTAGAGAAGGATGCCAAAGACATTACTAAGAGAGCTTGGAATAGTAATGATACAAATATCATCGAGAAGCTTGAGAAAGTAGGTGTGGAGCTAGGCCCTTGGCAACATGGTCGTTATAAAAGGATGAAAAATCAAATCCGTGAGTTGGTGATAAGGATTGACAAGATTATTGATGGTCCTCATCGGGAGAATAGTGCAAAGATGTTGAAAGCTACCCGACTTAAGCTTGGACACCTTTATGCAAAAGAGGAGTGTTACTGGGCTTAGAGATCGCGCATTAAGTGGCTCAAAGAAGGGGATAGAAACACACATTTTTTTCATGTTCGTGCCACTAGTAGATTGAAGAAAAACAAAATTGACAGACTTAAGGATTTAAATGGTACTTGGACGAACGATACTAACGATATTTGTATGGTCGTGTGGGAGTGCTTTCATAGCCAGTTTAAGCTAGAAGCTTCCCCTCATGGTGAGCTTAACTTGAGTTACATACAGAAGAACATCACCCAGGTTATTAACAATATGCTAGCTAAGGACTTTACGGACGGTGAGATTCTTGAAGCCTTTAAGCAGATGGGCCCTCGCAAAGCCCATGGGATTGATGGTCTTTCTTTAAAGAGAACTGGGAGGTGGTGGGTAAAGAGGTTCTTAATTTTTATCATGATGTGTTGAATGGAAATAGGGACATTTCTTGATTAAATGATACGATGATCATCCTTATTCCTAAGATTAAGGATCCTAATGTCATGTCTAACTTTCGTCCTATTAGCTTGTGCAGGGTGTTTTACAAAGTTATATCCAAAGTCCTTGCTGATCGACTCAAAGCTGCCCTTCCCTTTTGCATTAGCCAGAACCAAAGCGCGTTCATCCAGGACCGTATGATTCACAATAATATTATTATCGGCCTCGAGTTGATGTATTACCTTTAAATATCGAAGAATGGCCCTAATAAAGGCTTCGTCATAAAGCTCAACATGAGCAAGGCTTATAACCGCGTTGAGTGAAGTTTTCTTGAGAAAGTCATGAAGAAGTTTGGTTTTGATTATGCTTGGGTTGATAAGATTATGCGGTGTGTTCGGTCGATGAGATACGTGGTTAAGTGTAATATGGTACTCTCGGAGGTTATTGTTCCCGAAAGGGGTCTTCGAAAAGGTGACCCCTTCTCCCCTTATCTCTTTTTGTTTTGTATGGAGGCATTTCCTAGAATGCTTTTACATGGTCAAAGCACTAATATTATTAGGGGCATTCGGGCTAGCCAAAACGACCCTCATATTAATCATTTGTTCTTCGCCGAGGTTGCTTTTCTCTTTGTTAGGAAAACAAAAATGAAGTCGATGCCTTCTTGAATATTATTAGGGAGTTTGCGCAAGTCTCAGGTCAGAAAATAAACCTTGACAAATCAATTGTATTCTTTAGTCCGAATACTCCTATGGTCCAGCGTCAACATTATGGTGACTTACTTAGGATGAGAGTTGTCGACAAGCTGGATAACTATCTTGGCTTACCCCTCCCTGTTGTTAAAAAGAAGTCTTTGGCTTTTCATGCCATTATTAACCGCTTCTCTTGCAGGATTAATAGCTGGTCAAAGAGGCTCCTATCCTATAGCGGTAAAGAGATTTTCATTAAGGCTATCTTACAATCACTCCCAACTTATGCAATTTCGGTTTTCCTTGCTCCTAGGGGTGTTTTGGAAGACATGCAATCCAAGATATGCAGTATGTGGTGGGCTAGCAAAGAGAATGGTAGGGGTTGGTCAATGCTTGCATGGGAAAGAGTTTGCCATCCCAAGGGAATCAGAGGTCTTGGCTTTCGTGATCTTCACCTCTTTAACTTGGCTCTCCTTGGCAGAAAAGTTTGGAGAATCCTCACCTATAAAGATACGTTGTGCTATCAAGTGCTTAGTTCGAAGTATTTCCCTCGTGGCGACCTTTTCCACCCAAAGCTGTTGACAAACCGTCTTACACTTGGTCCAGTATCCCCGCTGCTGCTAAGGCCCTCGAAAATGGTTTTGGTTGGCAGGTCGGTGACAGAAACAACATCGATATTCGCAAAGGCAACTGGGGCTTTGAAGGTTTAAACGATGACTCACTATACCCGACTACACTGACTTTTCATGAAAGAGAGTTGAATGACTTATGGATTGACAATCAAAGAAGCTGGAACAAAGATAGGGTGAGTGAGATATATGGCAGTTTTATGGGGGACCAAATATGTAATTTACCAATTGTTGCTAATGGCCCGAGGGACAGAATGGATGGTTTCACAACCCTCATGGTTTCTACACTTCTAACTTCTAAGTCTGCGTACTCTTGGCTCATTCTCAAGCAGGTGGGGTTCGACCCTCACAGATTCTTTTGGAAAACAATATGGAAGCTCAAAACCCTCCCAAAAATTCGTGTCTTCACTTGGCGTGTGGGACATGAGATCCTTCCTACGAATACAAAAATCGCCTTTATTCGTCAAAACTTTAGAATGGATTGCCCTAGGTGCGGTAGGAGTGTAGAAACCCTCATCCACGCCCTCAAAGACTGTCCAACAGCTCGGACCATTCTTACTATAGGTTGTCTTGATAACAGGCTTCTTGTTAGGGATTACTCTTGCTGCATTGATTGGATCGAGGACGTCATGCATGTGTTGGACAAGAATGCTGCTGCCGACTTTATTATTACGTTGTGTAATAGTTGGAACAACCGCAACAAATTTATTTTTTGGGACAAGAAGGAAGAAGCAAAAGTCGTCTGGGATAGAGCCAAAATCCTTTGCGAGGACTTCCGGATCCACAACCTGGTTAACAAACCTTTGCTTCTTGTTATCCCAGCTTGCAAAAATTGGGAAAAGGCACCCTGCGATTTTGCAAAAATAAATTTTGATGCTACTGTCACTAATAATAAAACAGGTTATGGTGTGATTGTTCGTGCTGATGATGGTTTCGTCCTTGGTGGGGGTGGGGGCTTCAAAGATAAAGTTTTGTCAGCTAAATGGGCGGAGCTTTACGTATTTGAAGAAAGTTTAAAAATTGCGTGTTCTCTTAATATTACAAAAGCCATTTTTTGAGACAGACTCGGCCAGCCTAGTGAATAGGGTGAAGAATCGTGGAAAGGGCATCACCATTATGGGCTATCCATAAACGAGATTTATAAAATCATGGATAACTTGAATTTAACTGATGTAATTTGGGCCAATCGTAGTTTGTAATGAGGTGGCAGATTTTATTTGCAAAAAATCTATTACTAATTCTTGTATTTGGACTTTTGGTATGAATGATCCTAAGGAAATCCATGATGTTGTAATTGGTGATTCCATTAATTGTGTTTGACCTTTTTGGGTTTTTTTATCAAAAAAAAANAAAAGAATGTCCGCTGGTAGCAATTCTATAAAGTTCTTTGAGCTCTTTAGGGGGAAGAGATCTTGAGTGACCAGGGGTTATCTGGGGCACTGCCTACGCCCATCACTTGCCCGAACATCGGTGCCCCCCACCGCTGATTAGGTTAGCGGTGCTCCGTCGAGCCATTCCTGCGAGGCATCTCGGAATGTAAAAAAGGATTCAATGAGTCTCTCCCCTATCCAAAAGCTAGAATTTGAATATTGTTACATGTTCAGTACCCAATGAATGAATCGTCTGGATCCCTCCCCTTTTGCAACAAGAGCCTCCGGTACCTTGGACTCTTGGTCGTGGGGTAGTCTCGTACACCACTGGCAACGTAGGCTATCCCGTGGTGTGGGGTCATCAGGCACCACTGACACCTTAGTGCCTCAGATGTACGGGAGCGTCGAGCACCATCAGTGACTTGGGCTATTGTTGTGTGGAAGCACCGAGCTAAAAAAAGTGTCCCTATTTCAGACATATGAATGACAGAATGGCCGAGGATATTAATAGACTGTTGGAGAAGTTAAACTTCTTAGAAGAAGAAGCCACAAATATCGTTTGTACTAAATCAGGATCCAACAATTCTCAGGGCTTTGAAGCTTGGGCTATAGGAAAAATAATGTCCGTTGAAAAGGTTAATCATGATGTAATGTATCGGGTATTCAAGTCAATCTGGTTCACGAAAGGGGAGGATAACTTTGTGGCCATAAAAGAAGGTGTTATCTTGGTTAAGTTTGGCAATGTGGACGACAAGAAGAGGATCCTGAATCTATCCCCTTGGTTGTTTGATCAGTGTTTATTTTCTATGTTAGCCTATGTCAAATATCAAGAAGTGGAAACCTATGCCTTCAACTTAATTCCATTTTGGGTAAGAATTTTTAATATACCCTTGGAATGCATAGACAGACAAGTAGCTATGGATGTGGGCAGTGCTATTGGGGAAGTTATTGCCATTGACTGGCGCGACAGAGATGGTGGATGGACAGAATATATTTAGCTTAGAGTTATAATAGATACTTCCAAACCCTTGCGTAGGTTGGTTTAATTTGTTAACAGTGAGGCTGCCGTTTTTGTTTGTGCTATAAAATACGAGAGATTGCCTATATTTTGTTACAATTGCGGTCTTATAAGCCAATCAACTTAGAAATGTGACAAGAAGGTTGACCTAAGCAAATCTATCAATACTAGTTTCCAATATAGAAGCTGGTTAAGAGCTCCTATAGGCATGCCAAATCAGGATCGGGGCGACTAGAGAAATGGGGTTGAAGTCATTAAAGCTAAAAAAAAGCCATGAAAAGTGAATTACATGGGAAGACACAAGGAAATACAGAGCTAAACGAATCTGTCGAACCAAAGGAAAAAGAGAAACTTAAACAAATTGAAGAATAGTCGGGATCGAGCTCACAAATGGAAAAATGCCCCATCAAGCTGTCTCGTGAAGCATGTGGGAAGGTGATGAACAAAAAAAAAGAGCAAGAGGTAGTAGTGGAGAGTTGACTGAAGAAAGCCCTAGTAAAACTGTTCGTAGAAAGCTCATGGATAGATTATCACCTTTAAAGGCGGTGATTGGCGATCAGCCCCGCCAAGATCAATGAAGTTCATATGTTGGAACTGTCGTGGGTTGGGGAACCGCACAATAGTTCAAGAGCTTGAGCAACTCTTAGTTGCTAATAACCCTGACATTATTTTTCATATTGAAACAAAGATGAATACTAATGATTTTTAACATGTTCAAAATAAGTGCAGGCCGCAAAACGGATTGGCTGTGAGTTTCAAGGGTAGAAGTGGGGGTTTCGAATTGATGTGGAGAGATGGTGTTGATGTTATTATTCAAAACTACTCCAAGTTCCATATTGATTCCCTAGTTCGGTATGAGAATAACAAGAATGTTCGTTTTACTGGCTTCTATGGTAATGCGAGTCCTAGCCTTAGAAGTAGTTCGTGGGATATGTTAAGAAGGATTGGTGGGTCAGTCAAAGAGGATTGAGTGGTCGGGAGGGATTTTAATGCTATTTTGAATGATGCCGAGAAGGAGGGTGGACGTAGGAAGGCTCGCTCCTAGATGAATGGGTTCAAGGATCCTGTAGATGAGCTGGCTCTTGTAGATATCAAACCTGATAAAGGATGGTTTACTTGGGCTAACAACAGGGGTGGGGATAGTATGATTAAGGAGAGATTGGATATATTCTTAACTTCGGTGTCTGTTATTGAAAATTTCCCTTTTATGGCTACTTGTGTGGTGCGTCAAACAAAGTTTGACCATGATGCTTGTGGGGTCGTAAGCCTAAAATGCAAAATAAAGATCCTAGGCTTAGCTTCAAGTTTGACAAGTGTTGGGCTACTGACAATGAGGCTAAAAACATTATTAAAAGTGTGTGGCATAGTATTGATACGAACTTTGTGGATAAGCTTGACAATATGTGTTTGGTGCGGGTCCTTGGCAATGTGGTAAATACAACAAAATGAAAAAAGATATTCAAAAGCTTGAACACAAGATTGATATGGTCATTGACTCACCTCAAGGTGTTAATAGTGCAACAGTGTTGAAAGAGACCCGGAGTAGGCTCAGTCATCTTTATGCCAAGGAAGAGAAATATTGGTCCCAAAGATCTCGGTCCCATTAGTTAAAGGAGGGCGATAGGAATACGCAATATTTCCATGCGAAAGCTACTTGTCGGCTAAAGAAAAATAATATTGAGAAGCTTAAAGATTTTATTGGCAATTGGGTGATTGACAACAGAGATATTTGCAATGTTGCTAAAAATTATTTTTGTAATATGTTTCGGTCCAATAATCAAATTGATGACAACCATGTTATGAATTATATCCAAGACCGTGTCACTAAAGAAACCAACAAGTGGCTTGACGAAGAGTACATAGAGAATGAAGTCATCCAAGCCATAAAGCAAATGGATCTTGGGAAGGCTCTTGACGTTGATGGCCTTTCGGGGAGTTTCTTCAAGCAAAATTGGGAGATTGTTGGCAATGATACTATTCGGTTTTGTCTTGATGTCCTTAATGAAATAAATATATCTCCTGTTTAAATAAAACTATGATTATTCTGATTCCTAAAATTCGTGATCCAAGTGACATTACTAATTTTCATGCGATTAGGTTATGCAGGTTCATATACAAGGTCATCTTCAAGGTTCTTGCCAACTGGCTCAAAATTGTCCTCTCTAGTTGTATAAGTCCAAACTAGAGCACGTTTGTTCCGGGAAGAATGATTGATGAAAATATTTTGATCACATACAAATTACTACACTATCTTCAAAGTTCCAAAAATGGTCCCAACAAAGGCCTCATTGTTAAGCTCGATATGAGCAAGGTGTATGACCGAGTGGAATGAGACTTCTTGGAGGCGGTCATGTTGAAGATGGGCTTCGTTGACAATTGGATTAATAAAATTATGCATTGGTTCGTTCCGTGAGATATGCAGTGAAGTGCAACAATATTCTGTTGGGTGTTATTATGCCCGAGAGGGGACTTCATCAAAGAGATCCCCTCTCCCCTTATTTGTTCTTATTTTGCATGGAAAGACTCTCGAGAATGTTTCTCCATGCGCAAGGCAATAATTTCTTTAGAGGAATCCAGGCTAGCATCAATGGCCCTCAGATTAACCACCTCTTTTTTCGCAGATGATGCCCTTATTTTTGTTAGAAATAAAAAAAGTGATGTTGATGCTCTCCTTAATATTCTTAAGGACTTTACAAATGTCTCTTTAGTCATAACACTTCCAGAATGCATAGACAAATATTTGGTGACTTACTAAGGATGAAAGTGGTGGAAAAATTAGATAATTATCTTGGTCTCCCCCTTTTAATCGGTAAGAAAAAATCTTTGGCTTTCAAGAGATTAACAATCGGTTGTCTTGCAGGATTAATAGCTGGACCAAGAGGCTTTTATTGTTCGAAGGCAAAGAGATTTTCATCAAGGCGATTCTTCAGTCTATACCAACATATGCAATGTCAGTTTTCCTAGCTCCTAAAGGTATTGTCGATGACATGCAAACAAAGGTTAGCAGAGTTTGGTGGACTAGAAAAGAACGGGGTAGATTCTGGACGATGCTTCCTTGGAATAAGTTGTGTCACCCTAAGGGCATGGAAGGGCTCGACTTTAGGGATATTCAGCTCTTTAATTTGGATCTTCTCGGATGTCAAGTGTGGAGGCTTATTAATAACAAAAAGACGTCATATTATAAAGTTCTTAGCTCCAAGTATTTTCCCGATGGGAATATCTTTCACTCTAAAATAATGACAAAGCCTCATTTACTTGGAATAGCATTGCTGCCGCAACTGAAGCTTTCAAGGCTGGGTTCATGTGGCAAGTTGGTTGTGGTGATTGCATTAACATTCGTACAAGTAATTAGGGGCTAGAAGGTTTAAATGGTGAAGCTATTAAGTCGAACTTGTTAAATTACAATGAATATAGTGTTAGAGACCTATGGCTTGATGAGAGTAGAGGTTGGAATACCTGTAGGGTCCATGAGCTTTATGGGCAAGATTTTGGGGAGAAAATTTGTAATTTACCGATTGAGGACGAGAATCACAATGACAGAATGGTATGGTTCCATAATTCTTTAGGCTATTACACTTCGAAGTTAGCTTACTAGTGGCTGTTGTTGAAACAAATGGGTTTTTGGCCCCCATAAGTTCTTTTGGAAAGCGATATGGAAACTCGACACCTTCCCCAAGATTCGTGTATTCACATGGTGTGTGGGTAACGAGATTCTTCCAACCAACGTCAAGATAGAGCCTCTATTCGTCGTGGTTTTGGTCAAGCTTGTCCCAGGTGCGGTGTCAAATATGAAACTCTTACACATGCCCTTAAAGATTGTCCTACTTCGAGGGCTACTCTTATGATAGATGGTTTGGATAGCAGCATTATGTCAAAGGAGTACGATAGATGTATCGACTGGTTGGAAGATATGTTGAGAGTTCTGGATAAAAGAGCGATGGTTGACCTTATAACGATTTTGTGGAATTGTTGGAATAACATAAGCAATTGCTTATTTAGGGGAAAAGAAGAAGAAGCGAAGGTTATTTGGGATAGGGCCAGTAGGCTTAGTAAAGAGTTCCGCATCTGTAACCTGTTAAATGTGCTGATGATGTCCTCCCAGCTCGTCGATAAAAAATGGGGAAAACCTCCT
>CM025145.1:20407814-20419462 GCA_013467495.1 Gossypium gossypioides | reverse complement strand
CAAATTTGGGTGAGAAAAATGGCTAGTAAAATGGCCTATTTTTGTCCACACTGGCAAAGACACGGATGTGTGTCTCAGCCATGTATGACTACGGCCAGGCGACACGGCCGTGTGTCCCCTGTAGCTTTCAAAGGGTTGCAAGTCAGGCTGTTACATGGCCTAACACAACCTGGCACTCGTGCGTGTGAGGTTATTTCGAAGGGTACACAGTTTTGTACATGGGCGTGTGGCTTGACCGTGTGACCCAAGTCAGTGAGTTACATGGGCACAGACACGGGTTGGGACACGGCCGTGTGTCCGTACTTCGAATGCCCATATGGCCTGGCCACACGGCCGTGTGACCCCTGCAGTGTTGAAAAATTTCACTAATTTCTAAAAATTTCTATGAGTTTCCGATTTAGTCCCGACTTGTTTCTAATATGTTTTTAAGGCCTCGAGGGCTTGTATAAGGGACAATATGTATGATTTGGATTGGTATTTATATGATTATTGTTATGATTTGAAATGTTTAAAAATTGTATTCGTTTGAAGTGAAATTTTTGGTAATGCTCTGTAACCCTATTCCGGCGACGGATACGGGTTAGGGGTGTTACACCAAAAGCTATCCAAACAACATTTCCATCAACCAACCACCTAGGGTTTAGTTACCCATTACCATATTAAAGTTAAAAAAACATGAAGGAAACAACTATGGATAACTAAACCCTAGGTGGTTGGTTGATGGCCCATTACCTTACAATAGTCAATCGATCATTAAGGTCCAAATGGCTCATTTGGCCAATTTAGGTCTGAAAATGAGAATAAAAGACATTATTTCATTTATTAAGGTGAAGAACGAAAACTAAATAAAAACATAATGAAAACATAGAATTTGCTCGAAAACAAAGTTGTAAAGTGTGATGAGGAGCCTAATTTGACATATCAAATTATGACAGATCGAACTCCCTCATGTGAATGGGTCAAATTGTAATATAGTTTAGTACAACGAAATACTTTAGAAGTATTCTAAGGATCGTACCCAAGGAACGATGGAATAAATTATGAAAACATTTTTACAATAATAAGTATAAATAGTAATAATTAATTCCTATATTACGATAAATAGTAAAATAGATTAACGAGATAAAAAAATAACTAATATAAATAAATAAGAAAAATAAACAAATGAATTAAATCAATAGACTAAAAAGGCAGATCAACTCGCTTCAAGCTTTGTAACTAACTTTAGATTAGGGGTTTAGGGTGGATTAGCTAGCAATTAACTGATTATTACCTCTAGGCCTCTAATTAGCTAATTGATTGGTTGATACTCACTTATCTCCTAACCTCACTTTCTCAACTAGGATAAATTACGATTTATTCGGTTCAACTTATCTTCCAACCTCGTCTAGCCTATGATAACTTCCTAGGGTTATTAATCCTAGTGGTTTAAGCACACATAATTCTTACGAACTAATCTCTCTTGGGAAACCCCAAATCCTCCATTAATCACATCCTCAACCACTCTTTAATCACCTCTAATGGATTTAGCCACTCATGTTATTTATAATCTCAACTCTAGTTGAATAAATAATGAAAAGATCACGATTGATTTGGGAGAGAAAAAAGATTTGAATAATCGTGGATTGAATATCGAATGGGAACGGAGTAGCAAATCACTTGATTGGAATAAAGAAATAAATCAAATGGGAAAAATCTAAACGGAAATACTTCAATTAAATAAATAAACTCTCGAATCAAAACTGATTTCAAAAGGAAAACAAAAGAGTATTGAAAAGCTGAAAGAAAATTAATCTACTCCAACTCCTAAACTAATAGGGTTTTTCAAGGCGTCTAAGACAACTTAGTTACATCAAACCCCTAATGTCTTATTTATAGAATTATTGGCAGCCCAAATTAGGTCTTCAACATGTCTTAGGTCTTTGTATAAAGTTAATTGCGCAGATGAAAATAGCCTAGATATACTTGGGCAATACATCGACCTATGTCGTGCCACACCAAGTCTATGGCGCGACACGACATGCAATTCTTTCCCAAGTCATTCGTTTTGTGCTTTGATGTCTCGATAAGCTTGTGTGTCACTCGTCCCTTACTTCCACGCTTTATATCTCCATCCTATACACTCAATTAAGCACATTAGCACAACCTAAGACCTATGTCCTCTTATTAGGTCACAACACTTATAAAATGTGTTAAAAAAACACTTATTTTATTGATATCTAATCCTAAGACATAAATAATGAAAACAAAATATAAAATCCTAAATTACATAGAAAACAAGCTCCTTAAGTGCAAAATTGACCTGAATTGACTACTACATTTGATGACAAGTCAGTAGGATATCATGATACGCTCTCCTTTGGTGATGTCCTCACTCGATTCTGGCCTCCAACACGTCCCTACAACACTCAATCATATGTTCGGGCCCTAAATGACACTATTGGTCAATTTTGGTTTCAAAAATAAGAAAAATGAGGCATTTACACTTATTAACTCAAAACCTAAAAACTACAAAAAAAAAACTATGGAAAATATGCTACTATGCATGAAAACAAACCCCTCAAGTGTACCGGGGAAGCTGAATTTGTCATATCAAATTACAACAGACCATACATAAAGTACTGATACCCTTTTCAAAGTATTGATACAATTTTTAGGTTCGATGTTTGAAAATTTTAAGAAAAATCATTAATGTACCAATACCCCTTTTTTAGGGTATCAATACATCTGAGCCAAAAATGTCAAAAACTCACTTTTTGGTACCTTTTTCATGCCAACCTTATAATATGCTTAAATGGTGCTTATGTGCACAATTAACCCTAAACAAAACCAATCCAAAATCACACCTAAACATTTCATTTCAACCAATTCACATTATTCAATCCAATATGCCATAATTTGGCACCAAATAAAACCAAAACAACCTAATCCAATTCAACCTAAATCATATGCCTTTAAACCATTCAAACCAACATTTAACCATGACATATCAATACCAAATATACCATTTGAGAATCATTCAAAATCACAACATTTTACGAAAGCAAACACATATATACATGAGCATTATCCTTTCTAAAATTAAGTAGGGTTCAAACTAAGTTAACATCCCAAGCTAACATATATATATACACACTTATGTACATGTCATATAATCGGACTCAAAACGATCAAAAGACTACCGACTCAATAATAGGAATCGACACGTTTCGCAAGATGCCAACTATAAGGAAAAGAAACAACAGCATAAGCATAATGAATGCTAGTAAGTTCAAATGGATATTACCTAACTTATCGTTTACAAAAATTTAAAAACACTTGAAACACATTGGTAGAACATGGCATCCCTAGGCATCCTTTCACTATGAAGTAAAATTTAACAACATAACATATAGATTAGTACCTTTGTATAACAAGACTATGATGTTCAATTCACATTCATAAACATTCATTCCAGATCATATCATAAACTATTCAAATCGTACTTAAATTGTAACTATAAATAATTCAATCCATATTCAAACATTTCATTTCCTTTTTAATTATTATTTTTTGTTTCTATTTTACTTGGAGAACTATGGTAAATTGAACTAAGATACACGAGATAGATTTGCTCACACAAGCTTAGTTCGATGCTATTCTCACAAGCTTCAGAGAATCCACAACACATGTTAGATCTTAAGCCATCGTATTAATCCATGATCAAACACCCATTTTCTTTTCTGGACCCTAACTGCATGTCATTCGCATTTTAATTGTTTACTAAGTTCACACGGGCACTATTACAAAATTTGAATAATTTCAATCCCTGTAAAGTCATCATACACATATCATCCAATCATATAACAATTTCATATTTATTCATTACATTTTATCTATTCGTAATAACCATATTTTTTATACTTTACGATTTAGTCATTTAGATGCCAACATTACCAAATTACAATTAACCTAAACTAATAGACATTATAATATAATTCAAACATAGAATATATAACATAGTAAGCTCTATATGAATGTACATGGAAAAAACAACGACAAACAAGACGTCTATTACTAATCCTCAATTTTACCTTTTCCTTGATTATCCTCTAATTGATTCAAATCTCGATCTATATGATAATTCATTTTAATTTATCAATTCCAAATACTTTATATCGTAATATTATAAGCATGTATCAATTCAATTTCATTCTTCAAATCTTCTCTAAATTTTGTATTTTATTCAATTTAGTCCCTAAAACCTAAATTATCATAACTTTTAAATTTGAGCTTCAATTTCAAAACTGATCTCAATTCCATCTTTCTATGACCTTCAATTATCCAATATTATAGAGATATAACACCAATTTTGAAATTAATGCACTTTAGTCCTTATGTTCAAAACTAGCAATTCAATTTTACAAATCAATCCCCTTTTTTCATTTTTGAGCTTAAAATCTAACAATTTAGTACCAAAAACTTCAAGCACGCTTCAATGGCAACTTTTGAAAACTTTAAGAATTTTGAAAAATAGTACATGGTTCAGTTAAATCAAGCTTTTGGGATTTCGAAAATATAAAAATTACAAGAAACAAACTTAAAATCTCTTAGCAATTAAAGGACTAAAGTTTGGAAGCTTTGAAACCCTTTTTTTTATTCTTAGCTACGGTGGGCAGAAGATGAACATGAAAATGACATTTTTTTCTTTAATTTATCTTTTATACTAAGATTAAACTTTAATTAACCTTAATTAAAATAATTAAACATTAGTTAACTTAACATAATCATAATTAACCATTACATAGTGAAAAATAACATCACTTTCCACCATCCACTAATAGGAAATGATTTAATTACTCATTTTACCCTTTAGCTAATTAAAAATCCATAGCGATTGGACTTTTACAACTTTTACCATTTTATCCTTGTACCTTAATTAACTATTGATTTAATAAATTTACTAGACCAAAATTCAATATATTACTAAATCAGACTCATAAATACTAAATATAATATTTTCGCACATGATCATCAGCAATGGGATTTCGAAACCACTATTTTTGACACCACTAAAAAATGGGTTGTTATAAAGTGCTTCAAACTTATGCTATTTAAGTGCCCTTATCATCATCGACAAGATTGGCTTCAGTTATAGCATTTTTATAATGGGCTTGATGGAAACTTGTGATCTAGTCTAGACAGAGCATCCGTGGGGGCGTTCTTGTCTAAGACATATGCGGAAGGCTGCCAACTCATTGAAGATATGGCAATAAACTCATATAAGTGGTCGACTGAACGGTTCACATATCGAGCTAAACTGCCAATAATAAATGAGGTTGGAGGAGAGGAAAAATTTTAGCAAATCCTTGGGAGGCTTAATCACCTCGATCTTTGCTCCTCTAGGTCACAAATTGTCACGTGTGAATATGATATGCGAATTGTACAAATATACACGTTGGATCAAGTAATAAAGTGATGAGTGAGTTCGTCTCCATAGGGATCGGATTCGGTATACAAGTGTTCCAGTTATAGTAAAGTTAATGTTATAGCAAAATGATGATAAGAATGCAGTGGTAAACAAAAGGACTATTAATGTGAACAATATGTGTAATTGATGGATAATTGAAAATGCTATGGCAATGTAAGAGTAAAAATGAAATGGCAATTACGAGAATAATTACGTGAATAATATGTAATTGAACAAGTAAACAATTAAGAATTCTATGGTAAAGATACTACGAAAAAGGATAAGGGATATACGATGTTGATATGGAAGGTTGGAATTACTAAAAATCTACCCTTACTGTCACAAATGCCTTAGAAAAATCATAATCAATCTATTGCTCAGAAGAGTTCTAAAGTGGTGTGCTCCTTTCGAGAGCAAAAACCTCAAGTTACCTTGCCCGTATCTATAGGCCTTTAATACAATACCCTAATTGTTTCCTTCTATATGAACGTTGCTCTATGTTTGGAGCCGACTACAAATATCTGTCGAGTACTTACTCATCTCATTCAATTTCGGTCCAACTAATCTAACCTTTTTAGAATTAAATTAGTTTATGGGCGTGCAGTCTATGTCTAGGAATTGCATGCATATAATTTAGAAATTAAAACAATTAAAGAAAATAAAGGTTTCATCATGTAATCCCAACCGTATGAGATTTAGCTCATGGGTTGGAAAATAGAATTCAAAAATTAAATATCATTCAACATCATTTTCATCAAATCAATTCACGGAGAAATAGTTAAGAATTAATAGAAGATTGATAGGAAGACAACTTTTGCGTGTCCAATTCACACTTCCAGTGGCACAGTGTCCTGTGGTGGCTGAGAGGGACTGCCTTCGTCTTCCTCTTTTTGTCTCTACTCAATCACTACCCTCTAATTTCGCCTATAGATCTTTATCTTTTTTGTTCGCCCTTTAGGGTTTCCTCATTTGGCTTTTTATAGCTTTTTCCATAGGGTAAAACTAACAACTCATGTTCATCTTCTCCTCTTTTTAAATTCTTTTTTAACAAACCAATATTATCTTCTCCTCTTTTTAAATTCTTGGTTTTATAGGATAAAACCAACATCCTAGGATTATCTTCTCTTCTTTTTAGGTAGATTTTTCTAGTACAAGTACAGTTAGGCTGAAATTGGTATGTGTTGAGTGTTGACTTACTCTTTCTGGAATTGCCACGAAATTCTTACTTACAAAATGTCCAACCTTTGGCCACGACAAACCTTCATTCCTTTATTTCTTTCTTCGTTGCACCTGCCAATTACTACCAAACACAGCCCTACCACAAGCAATTAAAAGTAATAAATAATAATTAAGCGCCGTCCAAGGTTTTTACGCAATGTTCTAAAAATACTAAAATAATATCCTAAAATGCAAATAAGTTCACTTAAGTATAGACAATTGATCCAGTCTAAAGGCATAAATTATAACTCTTTTCAAGAGTTATCACATACTCAAACCTGAGTTATTGCTTGTCCTCAAGCATGATATGCATGAATGCATGAACGTAAGAATTGACATAGCCTCATAATCACCTTTGCATTGTGAGACCCTTAAGAGAGCATTTTGTACTTCAATTCTCAGCAATCTTCTATGTTTAAAAATTTGATCAAGTGTCATAAGCTTATTTAGTAAAGGCAGTGCAAAAAAACATTGCCGTAAAAGAAAGAGAAATCCTAAGTATTCATGCAATTTTTAGTATAGGAAGTACCTCCTAATTTACATAGTTCATCTTTTAACTAACTCAATTTTCCTTTTTTTTCATCTATTCTTATACATACTCAAATACATACATATCCATTTATTATCCCTTTTTTCCTTTTTTTACTAGGGGATTCAGGTTGTCACATGATTCTTTGACTTGACAATTACAATGGAGCATATATTAAATTGTTGAATACTCAATCATGTCACGATTTGAATACTCACTCATAAAGCTAAGACTTTTGACTAAAAAGGTGGATGGAGCAAACAACTACCTCCTTAGTTACTCAGCCCTTTACTACAGTGGAGTGCCCCTAATTTTCTTTATTGCACACTCTTACTCAAACTCACCTTTCTAGCCAACAGGATGATAGAGCAAATAAAGTGGTGTTGACTTACTCAATAATTCTAAGCATTAGAGTATTTAATGGCATTTTTTTAAAGAATTGTCTTAGACATTGCCACTTTATTCATTATTGAGTATTGTCATGTTACCGAATATAGCTTCAGGAGTCTCTAAGTTTATCAAAAAAAACTTACTATAGGTAAATTGTAATTGGAATTAGGACATCCTAATTTTAGGGATTAATTTACAAGCAAACTATCCTAAGCTAACATCACCTAATCTAGTCTCACAACTTTCTAAGTTTATCGAAGAATTAAGCTACTCATCGAACATCATAGACAAAAACACTCTCACCACACCCCCAAATGAATGACAAAAGAACAAAAAGTTAAAACATGCTCGACTAACTATTTAATGCAATGCGAAATGCTCAACACCCCCCAAACCTAAGGGATGCATTATCCTCAATGCATGCATAGATATGAATCATGAATGTAAGAATATATATATGCACATAATGAGATGTAATAAGGGGAGAAAAACTTCTCGAGCTCGAAACTGAGTGGTGGTGCTTTAATTGCGGCAAGTGGTCTTTCGTGCACTTATCTTATAATGCAACGGCCTTTTAAGTAAATTGAGTGGTACTCCTTCTCTTCATTATCAAATCTAGTGAGTTCATCAATAATCAGATCGATCTCACGATCTTGTTCAATCATCGGTTCAATAGAAGGAGGTGGAACAGTCGTAGTGATGTCCACTAGTTGTGCAACTGAGGGATTTGCTTTCTCTTAATCCTCACGGTCAGTCTTAATGCTGATAGACTCTATTTTCCTTGGTTCCTCCAGTTCTTTGGGTGCATTCTCTTGATCCGTCTCAATAGGATCTACGTCACCGACCCCTTCCCCTCCTACAGTTTATTAAACAAAGGAAATGAAATAACTAAAAGAAATTTAAACCGATAAAATGAAATAAAAAAATAACTTTCAAAATGTTGAAGTTAAACATCTCGAAGATCAATGGACTGTTTGTCTCACTCTACATAAGCACCCCAATAGTGCTTCAAGCGTTGTCCATTGACTTTAAATGTGTCCCTCGTTTCATGTAATTGACATCTACGGCTCCTTGCGAATATACTTGAGCTACCAAACATTGTTCATCAAAATTGAAAAGACTATTTTGCTCTAGCAAAGTGCACAAGGGCCTCCGCTCAAATGAATCTTCATCACTCATAAAATTATTGTGGCAAAATCTCATGAACTCTTCCTCCACTATTGTTTCTATCAATCCAATGCGACAACATTCTTCATTCTCATCAACACATTTCAGGACATTAAATACATTGAACGTGATCTGCTGATCATTCGTCCACATGATTAGTTCACCTTTTTGCATATCAATTAAAGTTCTGCTTATAGCAAGAAAAGGTCTTCCAAAACTAATTGGCACATCCTAGTCAGCTTCAAATTCTAAAATAAGGAAATCCGCAAGAGAAATAAATTTATCTACTCTTACCAGCACGTCTTCAATTTTACCTTCCGGATGGCGTAGGATTGATCAACCAGTTGCAACATAACCGTAGTAGGTCTTGCTTTTCCAATTCCCAGTTTCCTGAAAATAGACATTGGCATTAGATTTACATTTGCTCCTAAGTCAAATAATACCTTACCAATATAATGATTTCCAATTGAACATGGGATAGTGAAATTCTCTAGATCCTTGAAATTTGGGGGTAGTTTATTCACCAACATTGTTGTGCACCCTTTAGTGAGAGCAACAATTTCAAATTCTCCCAATCTACACTTCTTTGACAATATACCCTTCATAAATTTCACATAATTGGTCATTTGCTCCAATGCTTCTACTAGCGGTATATTGATATGGATTTGCTTCAAGACCTCCAAAAATCTTTAGAACTGAATATCTTGTTTAGAATTATGGAATCACTGAGGAAAATGTAGAGGTGGTCTTCCTTTAGGTTGCTGGTCTTGTTTTGCTATAGCATTCTTGTTGGCAACACATTTTGATTCTGCTGTAACATTCTGTTGTTTACCCTTTTCAGGTAAAGTGTGCTTTTCAGATGGCTCTGGGATTTTTACATAGTTGTTATTCGAGTTATCCTCTCTTACTGTGGCATCTTGAACAACGTCATTCAAATGAGTTCCGCTTCTGAGAGTGATGGCCTTGTACTGCTCTTTCCTTTGCAATCTAAAATTCTCAGTATCACTTGGCAAAGCTCCTCGTGGTCTCAAATTTAAAGCATTCACTATTTGCCCTACTTGATTCTTAAGAGCTCGTAGGGATGCAACTTGACTCTTAATTACGAAATCATTCTTGGCCATAAATTCTTTCAACAAGTCTTCAAAAGATGGTGATGATGATGATGGCTGACCTTGTTCGACATTTTGCCCCGACATAAGTTGATTATAACCAGGTGGTGTACTGATGGCATTCTGTCTTGTAGCATTGTTTGAATTCCTCGCACCTTGATTGTTTCATCTAAAGTTTGGATATTGCTTCCACCCTGAATTATAGATGTTGGAATAGAGGTTATTGTTCCGATTGAAATTACCCATGTAGCACACAGATGCTGGATTTGATGGGCATTAATCAAATACATAGTTTTCACCACAATAAACACACAAGTCCTGAACTGCAGTTGGTCACTTCTTTATTTTGATCATATTAGTTAAAGATGATACCAGGGTAGCTAATGAAGTGATTGCATCAAGTTCCATGGTACCAACAGCTTTCTTACTCGTCCAAACTCTCGTGGTAGCATATTGATAATCATTGTTAGCAATCTTTTCCAAAATCTCATATGCTTCATTATAAGATTTATCCAACAAAGTACCATTGGCGGAGGCATCAACTACCATCCTCGTATGTACATTCACCCCTTTATAAAATATCTTTACTTTTCTTTTCTTTAACCATCTTAGCTTTCTAGTTAGTTTTTTCTTCCTTTTCTAGGGTTTAGTTGAATCTTTTTCCAGTTTTAATGTTAGTTAGTTAGTTAGTTTCTATTGTAGCTTGTTTTATTTGGATTTTGATACTCCAACTCTCTTTATATTTTCAGTTTAATCTATAGTCATTAATATAGCTCAACTCTGTTTTCTTTTCTTAGATAAAAACTTGAAATATAGTGTTATTTTTTACCACTATTTTTGCCCACTTCATCTTCTTCAAGCAACTATTAAGAAAACTCTAAGCTTTCTTTAACCTTATTTTGTGCTTATTTTAATGCATTGTTTGAATATATGTTGGGTTGTTGCTTGTATGGAAATGATGATGAGTAGCTAAATCTATGGGGGTTGGTTGATGGAAATGTTGTTTGGTTAGTTTTTGGTAAAGAGACTAAATTGTAAAAATTGGACTAAATTGAATAAATTTCAATACTTAGAATTAATGCCTCTTGGGGAAAACATAGATAGGTGAGACTGAGAGGAGATCCTATTGAGTACCAATTTTTTGTCCCAAGTTAGTTTGATGAGGTCGAGAGATAAACCTACTAAATTATCTAATTTGGTAAAATGGAGATCGATAAGTAAAATTGCACCTATTAGAAGTTTAGACTTTTTTGATATCTAATCCAAAGACTAATCAACAACATAGAAGTCAACTAAACATTTTTGTTTATTGAATTGTTAATTTCTTAATTTTATCTGTCTTAGAATTTGGTCATTTTTAATGTAAGGTAGCCAATTAGTGTAATTAACTCTTCAATTATGAATTGTCGTAATATAGGACTTAGTGAGTAGTTAGCTAGACTTCTTGGTTGCATGCTTGTTGCTTAGAAATCATTTAGTCCTTGAATTCTCTTAGGTTTGATCCTTAGAATACTCAGGTGTTCCATTGTAACACTGCAAATATTACAACTTGACCTGTCACACTTGTAGTACCGTAAACAGAAAAATATATAGGATTTTTCCTATATAATTCATTTACTTAAAATTGTTGTTAAAACCAAGTAATTGTTTAATAAATTAATGAAATATGTGAAAATGTGAATTTAGGACATAGAAATTATTAAAATGTGATTTTATGTGTTTTATTATATAGTTTTCATGCATAAAATGACTTCTTTTATATTAATTTAAGCATATTATATTTTTA
>CM025145.1:20370369-20384927 GCA_013467495.1 Gossypium gossypioides | reverse complement strand
AAAAATTTGAAAGTTTTAATTTAGATGAAATTTTATAATACGGTTAAATACGTTTACAAGTGTTTGTGTCCTAGTAATGCCTCGTACCCTATTCTGGTGTCGGATACGGGTAAGGGGTGTTACAAAATTAATTATAACTAATTTATATTTTGTTTCCTTATTCTATAGTAACAATTAGTATGATTCTTATCTCATTATCAAATAATAAGTATAATGTCTTTTAGGTTCAATTCATTCTTAATAAATATGTAACGACCTAATTTCTAATGGTGTCAAAAAATGCGATTTTGGAACCCCATTTCTGTAAACTAACTTTGTAGATATAAAATAAGAATATTTATGGAGTTATGATAAAATTTTAATAAAGATCGATTAAGTAATTACCCAAAAAAGTAGTTAATTATGGCTCAGGAACTAAATTGTAAAAGTCAAGTTTTAATTAAGAAAAGATTTGAGGATTTAGGTAACAAATATCCAAAGGATCAAAATGGTAAATAAACCAAATGTTAGCATGATTTATTAGATGTTATTGATGATAACTACTTAGTTTAGATTAATAGTAAATTAATAAAATAAAACATAATTATTCTAATTAATTAAGGTTAATTAAAGGACAATTAAGGTATAAATAGCATTATAGTGGAAAGAAAGATGATAAGTTACAATCTTTTTCACCGTCCTTTAGAAACAAAACAAAGAAAACTCCATTTTTGGAGCTTGAACAATTGACCAAGCAAATTCTAAGGTAACCAAACCCTTTTTCATGTAATTTTTATAGATTTATGATCATGAGAGTTTGATTTAGCTAGCCCATGTATCAATTTGTTCAAAATTTAATTTTTTAGAAAGTTTCCATTGTTGAGAAATTGATGAATTAGGCTTGAACTTGAAAGATATTAAGCTTATATCATGAAAATGACTAAATTGTAAAGCTAAATAAGCTTGTTAGTTAACATTGTAACATTTGGGAACAAATTGAATAAATTAAAAACCTGTTATGAAATTTTGCTAGGCATAGAAAGTATAGAGTCCTTAATGAAAGAATGTGAAATTGTATTTTGATCCAATGCTAAATATCGAAAGATGTGCATATCCTGAGTATAGGGACTAAATTGAATAAATTGCAAAATATGCATGGATTTGTATCCAAATGTGAATTGGATGAAATTTGATATCGTTTACTTGTTGAATTATTATGCATAGCTAAAGACGACGTTGGGCCATCGAGAGGGAAAGGAAAAGCGAGAGTCGTCGACGATTGACACGAGGATTCGGTTTGTACATTTATGATTCAATGATTCAAACTTAATTTATTTGTTTGCATATTCATGTTAATTGCATGATTTAGTATAGAGGTTTATAACATCCCAAATTTAACTCAATAAAAATGTAGAAAAAAAATCAAAAATAGGGAATTAACCTAATGGTTAGTCATTAAATGTGAAAGCTTGAAAGTTAGTTAGAGGTCTTAAGTTCAAGTCTCATCTTTTACAAAATAAATATTTTTTTTTGCAAAAATTCCCTGATTTTTGATGTATTCTCGCCCAAGTCTAGTAAACCTAGGTATAAATACAATTTTTACTCAAAATAACCAGCCTCTAACTCTCTTTTCTTCTACCTTAGCCATCCCTAACCTCCTCTCCCTTCCTTGATATTTTTTTTTCCTTTTCTTTTTCTCCCACCATTGTTGCCGTCGTACCTATCACCACCATTAACCTTTGATTTTTCTTTCTATTGTCTTCAAGATTGAACATTATCTCCATCCCTATCTTGCTGCCATTTTTCTTCAATTAGAACAGCCCCAAAATTGAAATCTTAAGTCTCCAAGATCAACTCCAACCTTGCCAAGAAAGTGCCATTGCTGCCCCATCTCCATTAGCATGTGTAAGATCTTTATTTCTTTTAATTTCCCGGGGAATCTTGCAATTTGAAAACCTAAATTTCCAGATCTGAAATTTGGAGGATTTTAAATTATTTTAAATTTATTTTTCCAGCTTTTAATTAGATCTCAAATTATTTTAAAATTCATCCCCAATTCTAGTCACCATGGGTTGTCGTGCGTGTGCCTAGGTGTGGGAAAAAGGGACTATTTTGTTTCTTGAATTTTCCCATTTAATTTTAGTGTTAATTTGAGTTCTTGAACCCTCCTAATAAGCTATTAAACCCATGTCAATTAGGGAAAAACGTTCTTGGTCGATTGGACATTCAAAACTTACAAATTGGGAAGCGTAAGTTCAATTAAGCGTAAACTAGTTTGTTGTTTCGGCATAGTTGTTGGGTAAGGGTTATGGATTGATTAGATGAAGGAATTTAATCACTATTAGCTATATATTTTCCAATATATTATTGATTTAGGTGCTAACCCAAACGTCCCAAATCAATAGTAAAGCCGAAGAACGATTGTACGTACGGTTCGCATCGATACAGTGTAAGAAATCTAACTAGTTTGAGTTCGTAAAATAATTATAAATTTGACGATTGGTTTGAACCCATAAGTGGGTAATTGGGGGTTTGTTAAAAGGTAAATTGATTCAAGTTATACTGAATTTTGGTTTAGGATCGTACAAGGTTTATTAAGGAAAATTGGAAGTTTCACTAGTGTGCTGCGAGAAAGCAAAAAATAAGGTGTGGGTCCTAAACTCGTAAATTTGTTTGATATTGATAAATGTCATGTTATATTTGATAAATTAATTTGCTGATTGGATTGACTTAATAGCCAAAACATTAGTTTTGTGAGTGGCCAAACCAGGTATGTTTCGAGCCCTAAAAGATTGATATGTTGGCAAAATTGCTAGTTTGACAGTATGAATGTGTGATTGAGATTGTTATGCATAATTGTATTATATGATATAAGAATGTTTGATTGAATGGTATGAATTATTGAAATATTAAGTTTATGTGTGATTTAAATGCATGAGGAAATTGCTATGATGTATATTGAAAATGTTTTTATTTATGTACAATGAAATTCGCAAAGTATGTGAAGTTAAACGATATTGATAGATACCATCATAATGGTAATTTGAAAGTTGAAACTCTATTTCCATTTACTGAAAGTATGCGATTATTGAGGCTATTTTGAATATGTCAAATTAAATTTGAGAAGTATTGAAATATGATTATGTGTGAATTTGTATGATATATTGTGTGTGCATTGGGATTAGATTTTGTGGTTGACGGAGGAGTTTTGTGGAGTATCGACGGTATATTAAGTCTACATATATTTGTATCTAGTGCACTGCATTTGGAGTACCGAAGGTATTGGCGATTATATCCCATTATTTGTTATTTGGTAGTTTCACTGCATTATTGATTATTGGTGGTTTTACCACATCGAGCTCTGTTCATATACGTTGGAGTTTGGCAGACGGGTTTTGGGGAACTCGTGGTGTGTAGTGGATGGTATGGGTAATATCTCACATGTGCATTTGTCACGATCATGTGCATTTGAAATTACTATTGATAATGTTTGATTGTGTTATTGGTATCTCTATGAAATTGCTTGTATGAATGCTTAATACTTGCTTGTTTAGTCTCACACTGAGCTTGTTAAGCTCACCCCATTACCTCAACTTCTCAGGTAATGATCGAACTTAGGATCAGAATTGGATGCGAACGTACGGCGGACTTTGGACTTCACTTCATCATATTATTTTAATTTAATTATATTTTTAGGTTATTTTACCATTATTATTTGGTTTTGGATTGTAAACTTTTTTTAAACTGTGGTTTGAGAGTATTTGAGACTTTTGGGAGTTTTCATGAATGCATGACACTTATATTTGGTATAGATGGACGGTTTATATATATATATATAGAAATGGACTATGCATGATATATGGCTAAGTTAATAATTTGACTAGTAATGGTACATCTCAACTGCTAAGAAGATAACAAAATGATTTTTCAAAGGCAACGCCGTCAGTAAGGTTTTATAAAAACTCACCCAATTCACTAATTTGACCTAAACATGGTTGGACTAAGTAAATAGAAATGTTCCAAAGTTAATAATGGAAACCTCGGTTTTACAAAAGAGGGCACTTGCAGGTTTTAAACTATCGATAGAGTAGGTTTGACACTAAGGAGTGCAATGTGGCTTTCACGATTTTGCCATAACGTCTGGGCTGAGTTTAGGAGGTTACAAGGAAAGTATATAATTGTCATATGAATTGACTCGTGATTAATATTGGAAATTGACATATTGGACCGAATTGGACAAAATAAAAAGTAGCATGGTTTAATTGATGCATGATATGTGATATGAAAATGGATTGAAACATTTTAAATGATATGATAAAACTGTGAATTAATGATGAATTGAGAATTATGATATATGAATTGAATTATGTAATGAAATTGAAACAATGGTTACGATATTAGCTATTCGGGCAGAGTTAGATATAGTTGACATGCTACAAGGTTTGGTATAATGATTGAAACCATCATTGCCGGGCAACCCGGGGTGGTAAAATGTACATATGTAATAGTTATCGCTGCTAGGCAACCTAGGATGATAAAATAAATAGATTGTGAAAGCCATCATTTTCGAGCAACCCGGGTTGGTAGTTTGTACATGTTCTAACAGTCATCGTTTTTAGACAACCCGAGATGACAAAGTAATAGATCCGTGTATCCATACTAGTCCGTGTTTGGTTAATAGGGTTATAAAAATATGAATTGATTATAAAACACATAAATTGGTTATATGGTAATTTAAATGATATGTGATTGAAATTGGCATATTTTACATTTATATGAAAGGTGGAAAACGCAACATGATAAATATTATGCTATTGGTTTTGGTGCCTTAAGTGTAGTGTATTCATTTGTACACTTGTAATTTTTTCGAATAGATTGGTTAATAAAATTATTCATGAATTACATTAATACCCTTTTTATATTGTCCTCATGTGGTTTTTGCATGTAAAGTGAAATAGAAGCAAATATTAGCTCACTGGTTGTCTAATATTTAACTAATACTGAGCAGTATTACGTGGTCGGATCATAATACAAAAAGAAAGCTTATATTAGTAGATGAGCCTAAACATGTCCTTAGTCTAGTAAAAAATGAGCAAACTGATTGAAAGACTAATATGTTATCTATTAAGTCCAATTGGGGAGATGCTTTGTGTTGGGCATCGGAGTGGATGACTCCCAAAAGATAGAGACATAGATGTGACTGACTGGATTGAAAATGCACCGGACTAGACCCAAGCAGAATAGATCCTGAATCCATTTATGGATTTATTCACTTGTGACGTTCATAGTGTGACATACCTTAATCCTTAGCGGATGATGGACAATGTATGCATGACTCGTATACTTTGATGTAAGTATAAGCCTGAGTTTAAATAGATAATGAGCCAAAAGTTGGTGCATTGGTGACAGTGACCTGACGTGCATGTATTGAGGCTTGTGAATATATAATTAAATATATAATATTAAGCGTGACATCTGCAAGTATACAGGTCAGACTGTAATATAGTAAAGTGTTACAACATAACACTAGGAAGTATTTAGAGGATCATACCCAAATGAGGCTTGTCTAAACTAAATTGCAAATTAGCAAATTACTAGGTTTAAATACTACTTACGTACTAATTATATCACGATGAAGCCAACAATAAAATGATAGTTTATAAAATAGCATAAAATAATGACAAAACTAAAATTACAGAATTTCAATAAAATTAAGTAAACAGAAGATTAACTTGCATTCGTGTTCATGATTAACTTCAGATTCAAGTTTTTAAAAAATTAGCTAACAATTCCACTAGTTAATACCTTTTAGCCTATAACCGTATTAATTGATCAATTCAACCTACTGACCTAAGTTAAGTAAACTATCCTTTCGGCCTCATCTACCTAAGTTAATACCTTTCAGCCTATAACCATATTAATTGATCAATTCCACTAGTTAATACCTTTCCCTAGATTAAGTTGGTGTTAAGTAAACTATCCTTTCGGCCTCATCTACATAAGTTACTTCCTAGGGTCATCTGTCCTAGGGTTTAATCTCACTTAACTTATTCCAACTAGTTTGTGGTAAACCTTGAACCCTTAGTCAATCACTCCCACTTCCGCTCATCAATCTTCCAAGGGTTGTTAGTTTCTGGCCATACTAGATGCAACTTTCCCTAATAGAATATTACACATTCAAATTAAATTTAAAAGTAATAGAAGGGAAAAGAGAAACCTAAATACGAAAATATTTGTTGAAGTTTGGATCCGTGAAACCCTTGAATAGATGTTGATCTTGATTTGGCTGAAGTAGAAACGTAAATAAACAAAGTGCAACTGCTAAAATAACTAAAACTAAACTTTAATTGAAACCACAAAGTGTTTTAAATTGAAAACTAAATTAAAACCATAATTTTAAGAAGAAATAAAATTTTAATAATCAAAAGAGACCTCTTAATAGGTTTTAAGAGCTCATTAAATGTTGGAAAAAGCTTAATTTGCCACAACAAATTATGATAGATCAAATTTCCCCACACTTAACTCATTGCTTATCCTTAAGCAAACAAGACAAGCACACGTAAAAATAAAAAGAAAAGACATCCCTTGAGCATGCTTAATAGAAATGGTTAGTTTGGAAACATAAAAGTTAGAAAGGCTTGCTAGAACATGCAATTTTGACATGATATATAAAATACTCACAATTTTTAATTTAAGACGTGAGAGTTCATTAAATTACAAAGTTAATAAGTACAAAGATAAGTAAGCATATGATTCCATCAAAATGAACTACACAACTATAACATTTATGTCAAAAGAATGTAAGTAATTACAATTTCATATACTCAACATGATTTTCATCCATAAACAGAGTTACCTAAGTTATATAGGGCTTTTCAACTTGTAACGTTCCGAGGCATAAAATTGGTTTGGAATTCAAGAACTGAGAGCTCCAAAACAGTTCAAGCATGAAAGTAATTTGGCACATGATATTTTTCCCAATGCACCCCTAGTATAATTTTTAGCTCACCTCCTTATATCCCTTTCTCTCACCTTCCTTTTCTCCCCATATGTGAAGATACGATATAATATTTGTAAGTACAGTTAGCTTAGCAAGTTTTGTGCAACATGAATGAAAATTTCCTATGTATTTGTGATTTTTATTGGATCACTTTATTTCGCTCTTTTTCACTCACACAACTTTTATCTCGTTCTATTTTTTTATGTCTCCCACTTTCCTTTTAGCCATCACAATGCTTTTGTTCTCACACTATTTTCCATTTAGGCACTTTTGCAAGGATCTTATACTTACTATATCATGCCATTTCTTACTTTTTCACTATAATATTTTTGAAACCTCCTTTGTGTATCTACTTAACCCTCAACATCTACGGCCAGATGTCTAAATTTGTGCATTAAATTTGGGACCAGTAAGAGATAAGTAAATTTTCTTTTCAGTTCAAACTTTCATATAAATGTTCATCAAAAAGTGGCTTAGGCACAAGTATGCGTACTAAGGTACACATGCATAAGGTGAGTGATTTACCATAATTTGATATGGCAAATTATGTTTTCTCGTTTTACTTAAGGAGCTTATTCTTAAGCAAAGTATCATATTTTCCGTAGTTTTTTTTGTAATTTTTAGATTTTAAGTTAATAAGTCTAAATGCCTTATTTTTACTCATTTTAAGACCTAAATTGGCCATTAGTGCCATTAGGGGCTCTGACGTATTGTTAAGTAATGTAGGAACATGTTAGAGGTTGAAAACGAGTAAAACCAACACCAAAGGAAAGGGAATTGCGATATCCAAACCTTGTAATAATGATACCTCCAATAGACTTGATATTAGAGACCACCCTTTAGAGGTATCACGATATCCTCTTATTTGGTATCACGATACCAAATCGTGAGGGGACAAAAATGGAAAAAAATGGTAGTCTTTGTCCACCCAAAGCTCCAATCATTGAAGGCCCATTCAAGGGTATTTTTGGCACACAAATTGGGTCAGAATAGCTGCTATATCAGCCAAAATTTGGTTGAGAGAGAAAAGGCTACATTGCCTTAGTTTAGGCTTAGTTTTCCTTAGGTTTTCTTCCTTTTTTTTTCTAGGGTTTCTTATTTTCATTTCCTTAGCTGTAGATTTTTCATTGCCTAGCAAATTTTCTTATTATTTTAGTTGCTCTTAATGTTAGTTATCCCTATAGCTTAGGTTTATTTGCACTTTTAGTCTATGTACCTTAGTTGTAAGACATTTTTAGATTTAGTTTAATGTATTTCAGTTTATTTTACTTTGAATTTGTTAAAGTTTGTTCCTTTTATGTTTATTTCTTTAGATTTTCTTATTGAATGCTTTTCTTTACATGCCTTTTAAGTTTTCTTTCAAAAAAAAAAATCTCAACTTCTATATTTTTCTTAAGCTTTGCTTTCATGGCTCTTTACTTTTCATTTTTATGGTTGTTAGTTTTATTTCTAGCATGAGTAGCTAAACCTCTAAGGGGGTTAGTTGATGGAGATGTAGTGAGTTGATTTTTGGATGAATGACCAAATCGAAAAAAAATTGACTAATTTGAATGAACTTAAAAACTTAGGATTGATGACCCTAAGAGAACATTTAGGCAAGTGAGACCGAGATGAGATTTGTTGGGCACCAATTCATTAGTCTCGATTTAACTGGTGAGATCGAGATATAATCTAGATTAACTTGTCTAACTTGGTAAAGTGGAGACCGAGAGGTAAAACGAAGCCATTTTGGAAGTTTAAGAGATTTGGATCCTTAATTCAAGGATTACTGAACCACATCAATGTCAACCAACCACCGTTTGTTATTTAATTGTTAATTTTGTAACTTTGCATGTTTTACAATTTAGTCCTTACTAGCTAGATATTCAAGTAGATTAATACCTTTTGCTTTTATGATTTGCTGTAATATAGTTTTTTATGATTAGTTGGTTAGACTCTTTATTTTACACGCACGATATTTAGAAATTGTCCAATCCATGATTCTCTTGGGTTTGATCTTTGGAACACTTTAGTATTTTATTGTAACACTACAAATATTTCAACTGACTTGTCACACTTGTAGTAAAGTCGTGATTTTTATATTGTATTTTAATTCTCAAGTGTTGATTTATCTCTCTCTCTCGTCGATTGAGAGAAAGGCAGTCAGTGAGCTTTTTGGTTCTAATTTTCACTAAACAATACCTTAGGTCATCCTTGGTATCTTACATTCATGGATTTAATCATGTATGTCATCAAAATATAACTGCCTACAATTCAAAACAAACAAACATGGTTTCCTATGTAGTCATTTATCATCCGATATACTTAATTCTTTCATCTATTTTATAATGTAATAAAATGAACTAACTAGTCTAAAATTCAACAACCTAGAATATTTTACTATCATGCCAAATTTACAAGTTTTATACAATCCATTCCTATTAACATGCTCCTAGGCAATCACTTGCATTGATGCAAGCTCAAGCATCATGCAAAGAAAACAAAAATTTTAGCAAAAACTGATAAAAATGAAAAAAAAAAGAAAAATAAATTTAAAAATTTCTATGTAATGCCTCTACACTTTATATTGCACATTGTCCCTAATGTGCCCCAACTAAAGATAAGAGTTAGAACTACTCGTTTTCTTCGTGATGGTACAATGAAGTGTAGTTGGGTTGTTCTCCTCTTACATGTTTTGCTCGATATAGTCGCGCATCATTCATGTGGGTTATCTATATAAAAACAATATATTTTTTTTCAGGTTAATTAGTAATAAAAAAATAACAATTGAAATCCTATTATAATGTAGAAAATAAAAATATCATCCAAGGTAATATGTACAACCCCAAAAATATAAATCAAAGTCTAGTAATCTTCATCAGATTCAAACTCTAATGAATCTATCATTCTTATCTTCACTTTGTCTCGCCCAACAGCCTACTTTGTAGTTCTACTACTCGATGAGTGGGCTGGGTCGTTACGGGTTGGGCTATAGAGTTTGACCCTTTAGTTAAAGGTCGTTTAGGTTGAAACACCTTTTCAAAGTTGTAAACAGGTGGAAAGTCTTCTTCTGTCTGCTCTCCTTTTTCTTTTTCTTCCTCGGATTGCCCATGAAGCAAAATGGGTGCATACTTACATGGCGAAAACTGTGACATCCATACGCCATGTCTCCTCACATAGTTATTGTAGAGCGGTTGCACCTCATGTAACCATCTTACCATGAACTCCCAATGGGGCATCTTGTTCTGCCCTTGGCTTCCTTGGTATTTTGCTACTTTACTGTTTCTTTTCAAGGATGGTGGCTTATTTATCTTTTGTTTCCTTTTTTGGTTCCATTTTAAGATTTTCCTTCTTTGAAGCTTTGGTATTATGCAAAAATTTAGTCTCCACTCTTTGTTGGCTTTATAAATTGTTCTATGGAAGTCATCGGAACCTTCGCTTTTTGGCATAGGGCCATCACAAGGTGAGGGAAGAATATCTTTGCCTTTAAGCCACTGATGCACTTCACCATGGACTAGTAAATCCACATCCCTATACACAATATCTTCCTTTGCAAAAAAAAAAAAACAACAAAATAACTAGAAAAGAATTCCCGTTAGAAACATTAAGGGCAGACGAAATCTGAGTACAAAGAACTTGCATCCACATTTTAATAATTGGAAACATAACCACTTGATTGAATGAAAGTGGGCCATTAGTGTGGGGTTAGCATTTCCACTCGCCCCTCCCTTTCATTAAGTAATTTATCACATTGTGTATATAAATACTTCTATAAAAATTCATGAAGACACTTTCTATGAAATTGTCCCTACGATATAGAGCATTATAATATTTGCATATTTCTTTGGGAGTGATGAGGACCTGTTTAACCCTAACAGTTACTTCTTGATGGATGTCATTCTGTTGTATTGTATTTTCTATATATTTCAAAGAAGTATAAAATTCTTGATCTACGGAAATGACAGTTAGTTCTTTTGGGGTTAACCAGAGATCAAACCATCTATGACAGTTAGCTAATTCCCAAATTTCATTACACAGAGTCGACGACGGGTTAAAACCCCTCTCTTGTATGAATGCCTTTCCTTGAATTTCTAAAAAATATTTTTCGACATCTTGATGCTCAAAAAGAGAAGTGTCAAAATCCATTTTTGGCTTCGTGTTTTTGGTTTTCCTAGATTTTTTAGGTGCCATGTTCAATATTTTAGATAATTAGTTAAAACCAAAATTTCAACCAAGCAATTATACCTAAAATCTAACAAGAAATCAAGAATATCAACAAAAATAAGTTTAGAACCCTTAACCTCGTGGTTGATATCCTTTTGATTATAAAAGACCGTTGTTTAGAATATGGAACACCTTGGTAACCTGCAAAATAAATGAAAGCAGAAGAGAAATGAAACAAAAGAGAGAGTGCAAAATTTTAGAGAAATTAGGTGAGGAAGGGAGAGTTTTTTTAGAGTGTTTAGAGAGTTTAATTGGATAATATTATGTTTTAGGGCTTAAATAAGTTCAAGTATATTTTATACTTAGGTTTTAGGGTTTAAAATCTATGAGTTTTAAGGGTTTTAGCGCCAGGTCGCGTTATTGGGTTGGGTATTTTGCTACAGAACTTGACTCGATGTTGTGACACCCAATTTCAATATTGCGACATTCCACTATAAAGGCTTGTTTCTCAACATCGAGGTGCAATGTTGTGACATCCCCTCTAGGAATTCAAAATTTCAGTTTGAAGTACGGTGTTACGAAATTGCTGGCCCAATGGTACGACACCAACTTTATTTTTGTAAATTTTTTTAGGGGTGTTGGAACATCGTACTCTTGATTTTTACATACCCATATTAATTGAATAAACCTAAGTACTCAGCATGCTTTAACTCCTACATTACTATGTACTACTCCTAAATAAAAATTAAATATATGTTAAAAAATGCTCAAAATAAAAATACAAATTATATGACAATTAATGAAGTTCAATGGGTAAATATTAAGTATTGCAGTTGGAGTCATTCGATAGCCTATTAGGTTTCCTCATTGACTTCTTGTCTCGAGCTCGGTCATCTTGAACCGTCCAATATTCGCCTTTCCATTTTGAGTCATTTCTTTTTTACCTTTCTCATGAACCTATCTGATTTCCTACACACATGAGATAACGAGAATACCTTTGACCAAGGTTGGTAGTGGTACGATTAGATAATGCATTACAACTTTCGATTAAGTACCCTACAGGTTCCTCATCCTTTGAAGGATTACCATATTTAAACACTTCCACTTCCCCAATGATTTTCATTATCAATTCATTCTCTCTACATCAATGGTGGACTTGGATGTGGCTAAAAACAGTCTTCCCTACAAGATAGGAATCTCATGATCTTCCTCGAAGTCAAAGATAACGAAATCTACATGAAATATAAACCGCCTAACTTTGACTAATACATCTTCTAATACACCTTTAGGGTGTACCAAAGACCTATCGACAAATTGTAGTGTTATCGATATGTTCTTAAGTTCCCCTAATCTAAGTTTTTTATAAATATATAGTGACATTAAATTTATACTTGCCCCTAAATTGCATAGGGCCTTACTAAAGTTTATGTCTCCTATCTCTATAGGAATTGTGAAGCTACCCAGATCTTTTAGTTTGGAGGTATTTTCTTAGTTATATTAGCAATACACGAGGAATTTTTATTTATTTGTTTCGCTTTTCTGAGTTTCCTATGCCTAGACATAATTTCTTTTAAAAATTTGGCATATTGGGAAATTTTATCAATTAGCTCTAATAGGGGTAAATTTGTAATATCCCATTTTTAGTGGCGTCAAAAATGGTGGTTTTGGGACCACAATTTCGATATGTCATATCGTGTTTTATTATTTAATTAATGTTTATAGAGGTACATCAAAGTCATATTAAATTTTGTTGAAAAAATTTTAATGTTTAGTTAGTTAATTGAGTAAAGAGGACTAAATTATAATAGATGTAAAAACTCATTTATTATTGAATTATGTGGTTAGAGGGATTAATTAGTAAATGTGGGAGGTTCTATAATGTAATTATGCAACTTTTAATTGGCATGGACGGTTAAAGCATAAAATAGGGTGAAAATGAGTAAAGAATTTAAGGGTAATTTAATAAAAATAAGTTAGTAAAATAAAACAAAAGTAAATATCATCTTCTTTGGTGAGTCTTGACCGAAATTAAAAAGGAGGAAAACACCATTGAAGGGGTAGGTTCGACCGTCACATTTTCTTTGCAGGTAAGTGATTTTCTTTGGTAGGTTCGAAATTGAGATCGTTACAACTAGGTCTAGCTAACCCGTACTTTTGTTTTTGAAACTGTTAACGATTTTAGATTTTACCACTGATGAAGATTTTTTTTATAATGTTAAATGATGGATTTGAAATATTGGTTGTTGATTATGATTAGTTTGTAAAATGATTTTGTTAGTTTTTGGTTAAAGGACTAAATTGATTGAATACTAAAATTCATAGGGAATTCTTGAGATTTTAAAATAATTGTATGCTATAAATGGATGGGTGAAAATTTGGTTAGCATGAGAAGTTGTAAATTTTTTGTTAAATTTGGAATTTCGAGTTTAGGGACTGAATTGTGAGAAATGTAAAAGTTTAGGGAAAATGTGTAAATAACAAAAACGTAAGGGTCTCATGCATTGAGTTGAAATTGAAATGTTTGTGAATGCAATAAATTGAATTTAATTATTATATAGATCAAGAACCGAGTCAAAAAGGCGATAACCGAGGAAAAGGGAAAATTACAGAGTAGTCCCTACGTTATAACCGGAAGTGATCCTAGGTATGTTGATAGTGTTTTGTTAAGTAAATGTAAATTTCTTGTTATTATGTCATTTTTATCTAGTTAGTTATATATATGTGATATTTCATTTGTTACCGATATGATATCCATTATTGTAATTGAGTACATATGAAAATGAATAGTTGATGGTAGCAAATCTTGTGATTGCACATTATTGACATTAATACATTGAATATATAGTATGTGTATGGAAATCATGAAGTGCCTCTGAATGATGAATATGTATAAAGGTAACGAATTTACGTATAATGGCCGGTTGAACGTAGTAATCGCTTAGGATACTATTGGCATGCCATTAGGGTCAGTATGTGCGCTTGTACGGGTTTGCACCTGGGTGCCTCTTTTTGCAGTTCGGTGCTTCTGATTACACATTTGTGCCTCTGTCTGCACTTCAGTGCCTCTTTTATGCATCTATGATGCCTCTGATGCAGTGTAGTTACCCGAGTATCCGAGTCGAGTTACTTAGTTCATCGAGTTAAGTGTTAATTGAATTACAATTTATTATGTGTTTAAATGTTAATGCATATTCATGGTATTAGTAAGTGAAAAATGTTACAATGAACCACTTATTTACATGTGTGAACTATTATATTGATAAAATGTGGTTTACAGTAATGGTAAGTTATTTGAGAAGGGGTTATCATGATATATTTAGATATGTGAGCAAAAACTAATGTGGTTTGTGGACTTGTATTTGGATATCAGGAATTTTAAATTATCTATTTGAATATTTGTTTCGATTAAGGTAAATTAATTTGATGTTTAAATTAT
>CM025145.1:20358364-20370319 GCA_013467495.1 Gossypium gossypioides | reverse complement strand
TGAGCTTACTAAGCTTCTTTAGCTTACTTGTTTCATTTATGTTCTTTTGTAGTTGCCAAATTTGCGGACCGACCAGACGGATCGATTTGGAGCTCACACTATCCAGCCATCTTGGTAAATTTTGTTTTTCATTTTGGGAGGTGGCATGTATATAGGTGTATTGTTGTGAATACTTAAATTGTTAAGTCATTTTGGTATGGTATGCCTAGTATTATGTTTGGTCTTGGAGTAGACTTGTGTTGGCTATAACTAAGTTGATCCTAAGTTATGTAAATATATGATGGTAATGTTTTGAAGTGGTTATTTGAGTATGTTATACCTTATTCATGTAGGTTGGTGATTTGGACATGAATGGCTAGATAATGATAAGGTTTTGTGACAACCCGTTTTTCAGTGGTGTCGAAAATAATAGTTTCGGAGCCACAAATCCTACGAGTAAATTCATAAATATTATTATTTAATATTTACAAGTCAAATGTGGTATTAAAATAAAATTTGATATGGTAATTTATGTTTTTTGAGAGAATAATTAGGTTCAAGTGGTATGACTCTAAAGTTAAGTGGTTTTAGAAAATGAGGTATCGGAACCCTATTTCTATAAATATTTCATTAAGAAATTTTATTAAATATTTACGGTGTGTTAAATTTTATTAAATATTTACGGCGTGTCATTAAGGTTGTATTAAAAGTTCGTTAAGAAATTTTGACGTTGAAATGGTTAATTAAGTAAAAAGGACTAAATCAAAAAAGGTGTAAAAGTTGAGTTCTTTTAGTGAAAGGGGTCCAATGGCTATGGAATCTTAAATTGCAGGACTAATATAGAAATTATACCAATTGAAAATTTGGAGGATGATTTTGGGTAATTAAATGCTTGAAATTTGATTGATTTTTAAAGGGACAAAATTGTAATTTTATAATTAAATGAAATTAAAAGAAACAAAAGGCCTAAAATGCTATCATCTTTTTGGTTTTTCTCAAATACACCCAAAACCTCCATAGATAGCTTAGGGAAGCTTTCAGCCAAATTGGTTTTGGGTGCATGGTAAGCATTTCGATCCGTTTTTAATGATTTTTATGTTTTGTTATCGTATTAACTTAATCTAGCTAACCCGAGGGTAAATTTTTTAAATATTTAAATGTTTAGAATTTTACCATGGATGAATTTGAGGTGTTCTTGAAATTTTATGATAGATTATTAAGCTTTATTGTTAAATATAAGTATTTTGTTAAGTAATTTTTAATGATTTTAGTGTTTAAGGACTAAAATGTGAAATTAGTAAAAGTACAAGGACTTGTTGTGAAATAATAGCAAACATGGGCTATAGTAGGGTTCCAAATAATTCGGCTAATCATGAAACTGAATAAAAATTGTTAATTTGCATGTTTTGGGCTTAGAGACTAAATTGCATAAAAGTAAAATATTAGTGGAAATTTTTTAAAAATGTAACAAAGGTCTTAATTGCATAAAATGAATTGGTTTTTCTATTTGAAGTAATGAAGTGAATGGAATTACTAATTTAGATCAAGAACGAGTGGAAAATTGAGGAGAAGAAAAATTACCAAATAGCCCCTGTATTTAGTCATTGCTGCAATCTAGCCAGTTAAGTTCGTATGAATGATAATTGAATTAATGTTGTTAATTTGAATGTTTATTATGTTATTTTAATGTAAATGGATCGATGTATAATCGTACCAAAGCTATGATGATTTGATAGATGTTGAGTCTCGGTTGAACTTTAGGGATTCGTAGGATACAAATGACATATAATTAGGGATTTCATGTTTCAGGTGCTGGTCTTGAATGTCCTACCAATGGCTGAGGTCCTGCATTTGTTGCGGGTTCTCTACAGCTCGTGTAAGCAGTATCATGTAGCTTACATTTCGACCCACAACTTTTGTGAGTAGGCCCATTTCACAGCTCGTGTGAGTAATGATATAAAGGAAATGTTACAGTTATGTAAAGACACACTTTGTGTGAGCTTTCTTGAGTATCTGATATAATTCTAGATGGTTCAACGGGTAAGAAAAGGGACTGAAACGGTAAGTTCATAATTGCAATGTAATATGATGTTATAAAAGGATTGATTAGTTAAATAATGTACTTATATATGAGAAATCCACTTATGCTATAGATGAATTCACTTATATCATAGAAAAATACACTAACTCGTAAATTGATGATGTTGTTTAGGCTTATGCTAAGCATTTGGAATGGAATGGTAAGTAAGTAAATGGAATTGTTCATAATCTTATGAAAGGGTTGATGATTATGTAATATGTCTTATAAAATCCTATTATGTTACGAATGAAATTATATATGATGTTGATGAATTTACTCATTTGTGAGTTGAATGGCGTTCAATAGGCTTATACCAAGTTTGAAGTATTGGTGTTGAATCATGCTTCATCTATGTATTATAATATTGAAGTGGTAAGTTATGTTTAGAGTTTATACGACCTTACTAAGCAATCATTGCTTACGTAGTTATTTTCCTTTATTTTACAAATTATATAAGCTCGATCGATTGGAAGTTTGTCGGAGATCTATCACACTATCTAGTGGACAATTCGGTAGTTTTTGAGTAATTTGACTGAGGTTTATAATGACATGTATAGGGTGATTTATAATGGTATTATGATGCATGTGTTAATGGTGTTTTAGTATGTATAAGCTTTGGAAAGCTACGTTAGGTTGGTACACCTTGATGCCTTACCAAACTATGTGATTTTGGTTACTTTAAAGTGCTTGATGATATGGTTCTCTTGGCATGTTGATGATGGTATGAAAATGGTTGCTGCTGATATGTTTTAGTCCAAATTTGAACTAGGTTATTATGGATGGAAATAACCTTATTAATATGTATATGAAGTTATGTATTTGGTAATTTGGTATGTTATGTTTGGAAAAGTATGTTTGGTTGATGGACTTGGAAGTGCATGTTAAACTATGTCATTTTGGTACCTTTAAGTAATAGTGTATGTGAACCATTAGGATATTGTGATGGCATAGAAATAGTTATTTATGTTGGCATGTGATGGTTAAAATGCATTAGGTTGGGTAAATGTGAAATGGTTAAATGACTTTAGTTTAAGTTTTGATGTTTGTATACAAATTGAGAAGCCTTTGAATAACATATTGGTTAGATGAACTAGGTTCTTTGAAATGAGATATTTATGCATGTTTGAATGATGTTTAGGTGCCTTAAAAGTGTGCACAAATGGTCCAAATAGTTATGCATGTATTGGTGTTGTAAATGGCTTGATTTTAGGTAAATTTGGGTCTACACGGCTTGAGACACGGGTGTATGACTCAGCCGTGTGAGACACACGACTTGGTGACACGGCTGTGTGTCATCTGATAGTTCCTTTGTATGCAAGTCAGTGAGTTACACGGCCTAGCACATGGCCTGGCACATGGGCGTGTGGGGCAACTTCGAGAGGTATACGGCCTGACACACGGGTGTGTGACACGACCGTGTGACCTTACTTAGAGAGTTACATAGGTAAGGACACGGCCGTGTGTCCCTAGTTTGAAGGTTACATGGTTTAAGACACAGGCGTGTGTCTCAGCCATGTGAGGTACACGGCCAGGCCACACACCTGTGTGACCATTGTTTCCCAATTTTTGTAACTTTTCCCTAAACTTTCTGATCTATTTCAAATTGGCCCCGAATTGCTTCTAAGCTATTCTTAAGGCCTCGAGGGCTCGATTTAGGGGAAATGTGCATGTATACGAATGGTTTATGATGTGATTGAATTATTGAATGATATAATGTTTAAATGTTTTTGAATGTAAAGTAATGCTATGAAACCCTAATCCGGCAACGGAGACTAGTTAAATGTTTTGTTATGCTCGGTACACTCTGTAACTCTAATCCGACAACAAAGACGGGATAAGGGTATTACATTTAGTTGTATCAAAGCCACAATTTAGTCGATTCTAGGACTAATATAGCGTGTAAAGAGTCTAGAATACACATTCCACATATACCCTGTGACAGTGTGATGCTTTTAATTCGCTCTAACATTATATTTTCTTATAGATAAAAGATGTCAGTCGAATCAAATCAGGCCATAGTTAATGAAGCTGAGAGTAATGTTCAAGCTTCCTACCCGGAACTAAGTCAAAGTACGTCAGTCCCGCAATCTTTTGGTGATGAAATGAATTGTGTATTTTTTGGTATGATGAACCAATGGTTCAATGAGTTTAAATGAGTGAACCCTGTGATCCGCAACCTCCACCCCCTAGCATGCCTCATTTGGCACCTCTATATGGATAAAATTCATAAATGTGGAGCTAAAGAATTTAAAGGTAAGGTTGATGATGATTTTGCAAAAGCGAAATACTAGTTAGTGAATATGAAGAGAGTTTTTGCAGAATTGATGTGTACACCTGAAGATTGCCTTAGATGTGCGGATTTGTTGTTAAAAGATGAAGCATACTCTTGGTAGGATTCTTTAATCACAATGGCATTCAGTGACCATATTAACTGGGATTTCTTTCAGGTAGAATTCAGGAAAAAATAAGTTAGCCGATTTTATCTTGACAAAAAAAAGAAAGAGTTTCTTGAGTTGAAATAGGGGAATCGATCAGTAGTTGAGTATGAATGGGAGTTTGTTTAGTTAAGCAATTATGCTCGTAATATCGTATCAAATGAAGAGGAGATGTGGATTAGATTCGAAGATGGATTGAATGATGGAATTCGAATGTCGGTTAAAGTGTTGAAATTATGCGAACTTGTGGAACTTTCGGAACGTGCTTAGAAAGTTGAAGAAATCTGCAAAAGTAAAAGGCAACTTGATTGGAGATCTTGAGATTTCAATAAAAGAGGATCATCCAAATCAACTCAAACTTTTCTATCGAAGAAGTTCAGAAATGATGCAAATCAATCGACTTCTTCTTCAGAGTTCACTAGTAGAGATAGACCTAGACAGAGTAACTTGAGGTTTGTTAATTGATCGACTGCTAGTGTTAGTATTGTGAAAATTGTGGGGCAGACTTTTTGCGAAGAATGTGGTAAAATACATTTTGGAAAATGTCGATCTAAGCTGGGAACTTGTTTTCGATGTGGACTTCCTGATCATTTTCTCATAGATTGCCCAAAACAGCATGGTGACTCGGGAAACCAGACTACCAAGCCTAAAGCTACTCCATGGAGAGGTAGACAACCTGGAAATGGTAGAAATGTTATAGCTGGTCAAGGGAAAATTGGTGATACAAATGAAAGATCTGAAGCTAGAGCACCAGCTAGGGCTTATGCAATTAGAGCTCGAGAAGAAGCTTCTGCTCCAGATGTTATTGCTGATACTTTCTCTCTTTTTGATATTGATGTATATGCATTGGTTGACCCTGGGTCAACACACTTTTATATATGCGCTGCATTAGTAGAAAAAAAGAATTTATCTATTATGTCAATTGATTAAACAGTTAAGGTAACAAATCCACTTGGTTAGTGTGTTTTAGTTAATCAGATTTGTAAGTCATGTCCACTGAAAGTTCGGGGTTACGATGTTCCTACTAGTTTGATACTATTACCATATGATGATTTTGATCTTATTTTTGGAATGGATTGGTTATCTAAGCATGATGCAATCGTACGTTGTTGAAGAAAGCAAGTTGGTTTGAAACGTCCTAGTGGTGAATTTATTTGTACTAAGGCTGATGGGTTCGATTGTACGACAAATGTGATTTCGACATTTGCAGCTATAAGTTGATAGAAAAGGTGCGAAGCTTATTTGGCTTTTGTCCTCGATTCAAGAGTGGTAGAATAAAAAATCAATCAAGTACCGATATTTAAAGAGCATGATGATGTTTCCCCCGAAGAATGACCAGAGTTACCATCTACTAGAGAAGTTAAATTTGTAATTGAACTTGTGTTCAGAAGAACTCCAATTTCATAGCTCCGTAAAGAATGGCTCCTACCGAGTTGAAAGAGTTGAAAGCACAGTTGCAGGAATTATTAGACCATGGATTTATTCGACTGAATATGTCATTTTGGGGTACTCCGGTTCTGTTTGTGAAAAAGGAAGATGGGTCGATGAGATTATGCATAGATTACCGGCAGTTGAATTAAGATACCATAAAGAATAAATATTCGTTACCTCGTAATGATGATTAGTTCGACCAGTTGAAAGGAGCTATAGTGTTTTCAAAGATTGATTTGCGATTCAGATATTATCAATTGCAAGGTAAAGATCATGATGTACCAAAGACTGCATTTAGAGCTCAATACGATTATTATGAGTTTTTAGTAATGCTGTTTCGTTTGACCAATGCTCCTGCTGCATTTATGCACTTAATGAATAAGGTATTTTAGCCGTATTTAGATCAGTTTGTTGTGGTATTCGTTGATGATATTTTGATATATTCATTGAACGAGTCTAATTACACTGAGCACTTAAGAATTGTGTTGCAAACTTTACGTGAAAAACAACTCTATACTAAATTCAGTAAATGTGAATTTTGGTTACGAGAGGTTGGTTTTCTGGGTCATGTTATCTCTGTTGATGGTATCCATGTTGATCTGAAGAAAATATTGACAATTGTTGATTGGAAAGTACCAAAGAATGTTTTCGAAGTACGTACCTTTTTAGGCTTAACAGGATATTATCGGCGTTTTGTCAAAACTTTTTCATTATAGCATCTACGATGACTAAGTTGTTGCAAAAAGATGTTAATTTTGTCTGGACTGATAAATGTCAGAAAATTTTGGAGCAGTTGAAGAATATGTTAATTGAAGCTCCAGTTTTGACTGAACCTGAAATCGAAAAAGAATTTATTATTTATAGTGATATGTCCCTTTGTGGTTTAGGCTGTGTCCTGATGCAGAGTGGTAAGGTGATAGCCTACGCCTCAAGACAGTTGAAGCCTCACGAACGGAACTATCCGACACATGACTTGGAGTTGGCTGCAGTGATTTTTTTCTTTCAAAATTTGGTGATATTTTTTATACGGTGAGAAATGTCATATTTTCACCGATCATAAATACTTGAAATATTTGATGGCTCAAAAAGAATTGAATTTGCACTAGTGTAGGTGGTTTGAATTATTAAAGGATTATAATTTAGTAATTGATTATTACCTCGGAAACCTAATGTTGTTGCAGATGGTTTGAGTAAAAAAATCTTTGTTTGCTTTGAGAGCTATGAATGCAAATTTGACTTTGGAACGTGATGGTCCTATTTTGGCTGAGTTGATAGTAAAGCTGGTATTTTTATCGAAGAGTAAAGAACTTAAAAAAAATGATTCATATTTGTTATCGAGGCTCAACCTAGTGAAAAGTGGTCAGAAGTCTAATTTTTATATCGTGGTTGATGATTGTTTATATTTTTGAGATCGACTATGTGTACTGAATGATTCTGATTTAAAACAAGAGTTGTTGAATGAAGCTCACAATAGTGTTTACTCGATTCACCCTGGGAGTACTAAAATGTATAATGATATGAAGCAACGTTATTGGTGGCTTGGTATAAAACGTGAAATAATAGAATTTGTATCAAGATGTTTAGTTTGTCAGCAAGTGAAAGCCGAACATCAGGTTCCATCGGGTTTGTTACAACCTGTGATAATTCCAGAATGGAAGTGTGAATGAATCACTATGGATTTTGTTTCAGGGTTACCTTCGACTCTAAAAAGAAAAGATTCGATCTGGATTATCATTGATAGATTAACAAAATCAGCTCATTTTATACATATTCAAACTGACCATTCGCTCGAGAAATTGGCTGAATTATATGTTTCTAAAATTGTAAGATTGTACGACGTGCCATTGTCGATTATATTAGATCATGATCTGAGGTTTACCTCTAGATTTTGGGGTAAGTTGCATAAGGCTTGAGGTTCTAGGTTGAATTTTAGCGCCACTTTTTATCCGCATACGGTCTGAGCGAATAATACATGTTTTAGAAGATATGTTACGGTGTTGTATTATTGAGTTTAAAGGTAGCTGGGAAAAATATTTACCGTTAGCCGAATTCACGTATATTAATAGGTATCAGTCTAGCATAAAGATAGTTCTGTACGAGGCTTTATATGGGTGTAAATGTAGAAGTTACCTGGGGTTGATTTAGTTCAAGAAACTGAAGAAAATGTTTGAATTATCCGAGATAACTTGAAAGCTGCATCTGATCGTCAGAAATCTTATGCTGACTTGAAATGTAAAGATATAAAATTTTCTGTCGCTGAGAAAGCATTCTTGAAAGTCTCGTCATGGAAGAAAGTATTACGTTTTGGTAGAAAAAGAAAACTCAGTTCCAGATTTATCGGGCCATACGAAATTCTAGAAAGAATCGGACCTGTAGCATATAGTTTGGCGTTATCTCTGGAGCTTGATAGAATTTATAATGTTTTTCATGTTTCGATGCTCTGATGTTATCGTTCTGATCCATCACAAGTACTTACTATGGATGAAATTGGGTTATAGCCTGATTTGACTTACGATGAAAAGCCTGTAAAGATTTTAGCTCGAGAAATAAAAGAGTTAAGAAATAAATCTGTGCCGTTAGTTAAAGTTTACGGCGATGACATGGAATTGAGGAAGCTATGTAAGAGACAGAAGAAATTATGATATCTCAATATCCGAACCTTTTCTCTGGTAAGATTTTTTAGGACGAAAATTTCTTTAGGGAGAGACTTGTAATATCCCATTTTAAGTGGCGTCAGAAATGGTGGTTTTGGGATCACAATTTCAATATGTGAGATCGTGTTTTATTATATAATTAATGTTTATGGATTTACATTAGAGTCGTATTAAATTTCGGTGAACAAATTTTAATGTTTAGTTAGTTAATTGAGTAAAAAAGACTAAATTGTAATAGATGTAAAAACTTATTTATTATTGAATTATGTGGCTAGAGGGATTAATTAGTAAAGGTGGGAGGTTCTATAATGTAATTATTCCACTTTTAATTGGCATGGACGGTTAAAGCATAAAATAGGATGAAAAATGTGTGAATAATTTACAGGTAATTTGGTAATTTAATAAAAATAAGTTATTAAAATAAAACAAAAGTAAATGTCATCTTCTTTGGTGAGTCTTGACCGAAATTGTAAAGGAGAAAAACACCATTGAAGGTAGTAGGTTCGACCATAACATTTTCTTTGCACGTAAATGATTTTCCAACCCATTTCTTATAATTTTTTTGTTTTTGAGATTATTGCAACTAGGTCCAGCTAACCCGTACCTTTGTTTTTGAAACTGTTAAGGATTTTTTATTTTAACATTGATGAATTCTTGTTCTTTATGATGTTAAATGATGGATTTGAAATATTGGTTGTTCATTATGACTAGTTTGTAAATTGATTTTGTTAGTTTTTGGTTAAAGGACTAAATTGTTTTAATATTAAAATTGGCAAGGAATTCTTGAGAATTTAAAATAATTGTGGAGTGTAAATGGATAGGTGAAAATTTGGTTAGCATGAGAAGTTATAAAATTTTTGTTAAATTTGGAATTTTAGGTTTAGGGACTAAATTGTGAGAAATGTAAAAGTTTAGGGAAAATATATAAATAATAAAAACTTAAGGGTTTCATGCACTGAATTGAATTTGAAATGTATGTGAATGTAATAAATTGAATTTAATTATTATATAGATCAAGAATCGAGTAAAAAAGACAATAACTGAGGAAATGGGAAAATTGCGGAGTAGTCCTTGCATTTTAACTCGACATTTACTTGTCACTTTATTACTTGTTGCAATTGTGTACACTTGCACATTTTCATCATTCCAAGTTTTTGGGGCCATTGCTAGGGACTGTTTTTAAATGTAATTATTTGTGAATTTGTTAAATTTTGCATTTTGGTTTATTTTTCTGTTCAACTTAATTAATTTTTCTTTGGTTAAAGTGTTTATGAGTATGCCGTGCCAATGTTTCATGATAGGGATAGAGCTCTAAGATAGTATGTTTTGCCAGTGTTTCATGATCTTAATCCAGGTATTAGGAGACCCGAAATTGAGGCACAACAATTCGAGCTGAAGCCAGTCATGTTCCAGATGCTTCAAACAGTGGGCCAATTCAATGGAATGCCTACCGAAGATCCTCACCTTCACTTAAGACTGTTTATGGAGGTGAGCGATTCATTCAAGTTAGTCGGAGTACCCGAAGATGCACTACGATTAAAGTTGCTCCCTTATTCGCTAAGGGACAGAGCTCAAGCTTGTTTGAACTCATTGCCACGAAATTCCATTTCCACATGGCAAGAGTTAACAGAAAGATTCCTCATGAAGTATTTACCACCTAGCAAGAATGCTAAGTTGAGGAAAGAGATCACTGCTTTCCAACAAATGGATGATGAGTCCGTGTATGAGGCATGGGAAAGGTACAAAGAATTATTACGGAAGTGCCCTCATCACGGAATCCATCATTGCATCCAATTTGAGATGTTCTATAATGGTTTCAATGCTCACACAAGGATGGTATTAGTCCGTCTATATGCATGCACAAGATCATCTTAAAAGATGGCGAGGAAGGGACGATTGATGGAAAATGAAGACTTAACCCCATCATGAAGGACATGGTAAAGAAAAAAGTCATTAAGTGGTTAGATGCGGGTATAATTTACCCCATCTTAGACAGTTCGTGGGTAAGTCTGGTCCAGTGCGTGCCAAAGAAAGGAGGAATTACGGTCGTTGAGAACGAGAATAACAAGTTGATACAGACTAGAACGGTTACGGGATGAAGAATTTGCATCGATTATTGGAAGCTGAACAAGGCAACTAAGAAAGATCATTTTCCTTTGCCGTTCTTGGACCAGATGCTGGATAGACTCGTGGGGTAAGACTATTACTATTTTCTTGATGGATACTTGTGGTATAATCAGATTACAGTAGCACTGGAAGATCAACACAAGACAACATTCACATGCACGTACAGTACATTTGCATTTAAATGCATGCCATTTGGTTTATGTAATGCACCTACTATGTTTCAAAGATGTATGATGTCTATTTTTACTGACATGGTTAAGTATTTGGAAGTGTTTATGGATGATTTTTCTATATTTAGAGATACATATGATGATTGCCTTGACAATCTAGCAAAGGTACTAAGGCGATGCGAAGAAACAAACCTCGTACTCAACTGGGAAAAGTGTCATTTCATGGTACAAGAAGGAATTGTTCTTGGGCATCGGATAACGAGACATGGAATCGAGGTAGATAAAGCAAAGGTTGATGTTATTGAGAAACTCCCACCTCCATCATCTGTAAAGAGTGTTAGGAGCTTTTTGGGCCATGTCGGTTTCTATTAGAGATTTATCAAGGATTTCTCCAAAATTGCTAAACCCTTATGCAAATTATTGGAGAAGGACACGATGTTCAACTTTGATGAGGAGTGCTTATGAGCTTTCAATGATTTGAAGAGTCGGTTAGTTTCTGCACCCATAATCGTCACACCAGACTGGGACTTGCCATTTGAACTGATGTGTAACGCAAGTGACTTTGCAATGGGAGTTGTGATGGGCTAGCGAAGGAACAAAGTTTTTCATCCCATCTACTATGCAAGTTGGACTCTAACAGGAGCTCAATTGAATTATACGGTAATAGAGAAAGTGTTACTTGCTAATGTGTTTTCTTTTGACAAGTTTCGATCTTATCTTATAGGTACCAAAGTGACTGCCTATACGGACCATTTGCCAATTAAATATTTACTTGCCAAGAAAGACGCTAAGCCGAGATTGATCCAATGGGTACTTCTACTCCAAGAAATTGATCTAGAAATTCAAGATCGAAAGGGAGTAGAAAACCAAGGAGCAGACCACTTGTCCAGATTGGAGCTGCAATAAGGGAATTCTCCACCTATACCCATTCAGGGGACATTCCCAGCTGAACAAATACTGAAGGCAAATCATATCCATAATACCCTTTGGTTTGCTAATATTGCTAACTATTTAGCTTGTGGTTTGATGCCGATTGATAAGACGTATCATCAAAAAAAAAGTTTCTTCACAATGTGAAG
>CM025145.1:20334003-20355405 GCA_013467495.1 Gossypium gossypioides | reverse complement strand
GACGATACATTAGCCTTGCATAACTTGCAAGATTATTGTGATTAAACTGTTTCAAGGTAGGAATACATTTTTACCTCACTTAATCTTTTATGTGCTTATGAAGATTGATTAATTGTTCGAATTAGCATTGGAAAATGTTCAAGAGATTAGTTAATTTAATAAGTATGTATGAGCAATAGTTAACAAATTACCGAGTTGTCGTGAATTTATTCGTAACAACATGAACATGAGTTTAGTAATTCTAAGTTAATAAATGTAATTAATCTAACACAATTATGTCATCTTGATTAAAATCATCTTTTGAAATCGTGCATTGGAACTTTTATTTTTATTTTATTTTATTTTACTTAGTTAAAAACTTATTTTTTGAGCACGTTCTCAAATGAAAATATTTTTCTTCAACAAAGTGTTTTTAAATTGCATTCATAAATAATTCTTTTCACAGCCCCTGTGGGTACGATAACTTGACTTTTACTTGTCACTTTATTACTTGTTGCGATTGTGTACACTTGCACATTTCTGTCGTTCCTCTTACTAAGCTTGTTTAGCTTACTTGTTTCATTTATGTTCTTTTGTAGTTGCCAAATTGGTGGGCTGACCGGACGAATAGATTTGGTGCTCACACTATCCTGACATCTTGGTAGTTTTTGTTTCTCATTTTGGGAGGTGGCATGTATGTAGGTGTATTATTGTGAATATGTAAATTGTTAAGTCATTTTGGTATGGTATGCCTAGTATTATGTTTGGTCTTGGAGTATACTTGTGTTGGCTATAATTAAGTTGATCCTAAGTTATGTAAATATGTGATGGTGATGTTTTGAAGTGGTTATTTGTTGAGTATGTTATACCTTATTCATGTAGGTTGGTGATTTGGACATGAATGGCTAGATAACGATAAGGTTATTCAATGTTTGCAACCTTGTAATTGAATTGAATTGGTGTGTGATTTGTGGTGCATTTGAATGGCATATTGGTTAGGTCTTATAGGTTTTTTGAAATGGTACATTTTGAGTATATTGGTATATGGTTTGGTCATGTTAAGGCTTGTGGAAATGGGGTGACTTGATGAGTAGGAATTAGGCTTGTTTTGGCTTGTTTTAGGGGTTACATATGCTGCATATAGGACACCGCCGTGTGGCCCAAGTCAGTGTCTAGCACGGTCTGAGACACGACCGTGTGTCTCAAAAAAATTTGTTGCACGATTTGGCACACAGCATGCGAAACGACCGTGTGACCCAAGTTCAAGTACACAACGGTCTGGCACACAGCCTGCGACACGTTTGTGTGGCCCTATTTCGAATAGTCACATAGGCGAACACACTGGCTGGGACACGGGTGTATGACCCCTGTTTTCCAAGTTTTCAAGTTTTTCTAAAATTTTCTGATTTGTTCCACTTTGGTCCCAGATTGTTCTCAAACTATTTTTAAGGCCCCGTATGTTCGATTTAAGTCCTATATGTTTATGCATGGTATTAATTAAATTATTTGAAAATTGCTAGCATTTATTTGTAAAATTATGTCTATTGAGTAGTGAAATGTTTTGTTTTGCTCAGTAACACTCTGTAACTCTAATCCGACAACGAAGACAGGATAGGGGTGTTACAAAATTTACATTCATGGACTTCAAAAAGGTTAAGAAAAATTACAAATTCATCATCGCTCCTTTTCATCTTGTGGTTGATCCTCGACAGGAATGGTAAGCTTTTGACATTTGGATAACACTCGATATTGTTTATGGCTCAGCTACTTCTTCTGCCTTTTGAGTTTTATCATCATCTGGGGAGTTATCTACTTTCATTTGTTGAAAGTTCATGATATCTCATCTCATCTCTATCATTTTACTTGGCAGAAAGAATTTTTTCAAGAATTTTCCTACGAGCTCCTCCTATGTAGTAATTGAACTTGAAGCCTGCAAATCATGTTGGAAAATATCCGATTTGAAAATGGTTTTCTCACACAGTGAAAAATAAAAATTTTGAAAACCAACCTTCAACCAAACGATATTTATAGCAATAAACCCAAGACTAAATTCTTGTGTTTTGGATAAACAGATCCTCGTCATTCCCGACTTTCAACCAAACGATATTCTCTGCTATTCTCATACCGCGAACTAGTTCGAGTGTGGGCTTGAACCAATTGAATCAAAACACAAAAGTACAAAATTCTTTTCTTCTATGTGGAAAAAAAATTATGTTCTCAAATAGAAACTGATTGAATTGTTATTCTAGAAAAATATATTTAATAGTTGAGAATAAATTCTGTCTATTTTTCGATAGAGTAACAATATCTTAAAGTTGTGTAAATAGCTCTATTGGCGCCATCTGTTTATAGGGAGAGAAGGTAGAACCCTTGTTGAAGTAGAGAAATTTATTTGAACTAGAAAACGTCCTCCTTCTTAATGTAAGAAAACGTTCTCCTTCTTAAAGTAGGAGTACTAGGGCTTTTGGACTCGTTTCATATTAGGTCCAATTACAAGTACTTCCAGGGCTTTTAGCCCAATACTTTATAATTTGATTCAACCCAATATTTTTTTTTCAATTTCCCAAAAATAAAATTCAATATTTATATTCAATTAAATAATTTTCTCATCTCAATTTTACCCTTGGTAAAATTATGACAATTTTACCCTTGGTAAAATTTCTAAGAAAATATATTCAATATCTCACCATTCAACTTGTTCACTATGACCGAATGACTTATTTTCATTTCTGAGCTTTAAAATAGCTCAAAAAAAATAAACTCATTCTTCCGGTCATGTCTGAGTAATTCATGTTCACTTGCAAATGAATCATTTCTTATTTTCATTTCCATTTTAAGAAAACAACATTTATTTCCAAATGATTCCATTTCTCCATTTTGGAGAAAACCATAATCATTATTGAATGTTTTCCATTTCGATTCAAAGACACAATTTATTTTTGGTTTCAAGGAGCTAGTGGAGGGACCAATTGAACATATGCAATTGAGGCTCAAATTATTTAGAATTAACTTCAAGCTTTTTGCCTATTAATTATAATATCATTTAGTCACAAAGTCATTTCACTCTAGTATCGTAACACTCCTAGCTCGTCTCCGTCACCAAATTATGGTTACAGAGTATTATCGTACAATCAGAAAACACTTATCAATAAATCATTATTTAAATAAATCACATTCAAAACATATCAAACATAAGCATTTCGTCCCTAAATCGAGCCTTCGAGGTCCTAAAAATAGCTTTGAGGCAATTCGGGACTAATTTGAAACAAAATAGAAGTTTTAACAAAAAGTTGCAAAATTTTGAAAACATGGGTCAAACAGCCGTGTGGCTAGGCCGTGTGTCATCACCCCAAGCCGTGTAACTTTTGAACAAGGGACACATAGTCGTGTCCCAGCCCGTGTCCTCATCTGTGTAACTCACTGAGATGCCCTACACGCCCGTATGCCAGGCCGTGTGTTCGGCCGTGTAACTCCCTAACTTGGAACACTATGAAATCTCAAATGACACACGACTCTGTTGCTAGGCCGTGTATGTTACATGGCCGTGTGTCAGGCCGTGTGAACCCAAAATTTACCTAAAATCAAGTGGTTTAGAAACTATATCATACCTAACCATTCAAACCATTTGGGCACACATTTAAGGGATCCAAACACCATCCAAACACACATAAAGATGCCATTTCAAATACCCTAATTCAACGAACAAATAAGCCATTCAGATGCACCACAATTATATCAAAACATTAACTATCAAAACATTCTAATGTTTCCTCATTTCATGCATGATAACCTAGTTCAAATATGTACCAAAACATACGACAAATAATCATTTTCAAACCATTCTAAACATACCAAGAAGAACCTTATTTACAAGCCTTTACAAGTGACCAAAATGACAAAACTTAGTAAAATATTAAAGTGCACCAATCAAACATAATCTTCAAAGCATAAACATACCAAAGCACCATTACAAAAAATTCTATACATGTCATTATTAACCTTGGCCAAAATACACAAAACTATCGAAAAGACTACTGAATAGAGTGATAGATCTCTGACGAGCTTCCAACCGATCGAGCTTCCGATAATCTATAAAACAAATGAAAAGAACTACATAAACAACGAGTGCTTAGTAAAATTTATAAACTAAAACATAACTTACCATGTCATTTATACAATTCAAAGATTAAATATAATTCATCACCAATGCCATAAGCTTAGTAAAAGCCTAAACAACATCACCAACTCACAAGTTAGTATACTTGTCCATGATACAAATGAAATCAACCATAAGATATGTAAATTTCCATATGTACCAACATCATTTAGTTCATAAATCCTTTCATAAAGTCATGATTCAATCCATTTGCATGCTTACCATTTCATTCCCTTTTCTTACCCGTTGAACCATCTAGAGTTACATCGGATACTCGGGAAACCTCACACATAGTGTGCCTTTACATATAACCGTAACATTTTCTCACGTGAGCTGTGAAATGGGTCTGTTCACACGAGTTGTGGATCAGCATGTAAGCTACACGATGCTGCTTACACGAGCTGTAGAGAATCCTTAACAAATGCAAGACCTTAGCCATCGGTAGGACATTCAAGACCAACATCTAAAACATTAAACCCTTAATGACATGTCATTTGTATCCTAAGAATTCTTAAGGCTGAACCAGGACTTGTTATCCATCAATTCATCATAGCATTGATACATTTATATTCAATTTAAATTATACTTAAACAACATAATAAATAGTTAATTTGACTAACATTAAAATGATCGTAGTTCATACGAAGTTACCTCGATAACTAAGGCGTAGTAGTATAGTCGAACTAATCCGAAGCTTTAGCTTTTCCTCGATGTAAGTCTGAATGTGGTTTATCTTAATCTAAATAGATAGTTTCAATTAATTTCAATTAATCCATAATTCATATTTATGCAAAATTATGAGTTTACCCCTAATACTATGACTTTTCACAATTTAGTCCTTAAGCTCAGAACTTAAAATCTAACCATTTTAACCTAAATCCATGTTAACCATAGACACAAGGGACCTTGGAACAATCCATATTTATCAACAATTCACAATAAAACCAATAGATTTACACCATTAACAATTTAATCCCTATTTTCAAATTTCATCAAAAATCACTTAACAAAACATGTTTATTTCACAATAAAGATTTATAATCTATCAACTAACATCAAAACACATTCAAAAACATCCATGGTAAGTCCATCAAGCTTTGAAAATTATCGAATTAACCCCCAGGCTAGCTATATTATGGTAAATCGAACTCAAAAACATAAAAATCATTAAAAACTGGACCAAAATCACATACCATGCAAGAATTTATGTTAGTTGAAACATCAAACCCTAAAATGGCTACTTCTGCCTTCAAATTTCGGTGGAGAAGGAGTTTTGAGAAGATGAAGTAAATTTTGTTTTATTTAATTTAGGTTTAATTATTCAATTACCATTTTAACTTTTAAAAACTATCAAAATTTCATTTAAACCATGTCCATGCATATCCACTATCACCTTAAATGGTATATTTATCATTTAAGTCCATTAACCTTCATTTCCATAACCTTTTAGCCCTTTTAACTAATAGAACTCAACTTTTGCACATTTTATGATTTAGTCCTTTTTACTTAATTAACTATTTAAACATAAAAAGTTTTAACCAAATTTTAATACGACCCTAATATAATCCCGTAGAAATTAAATAAATAATATAATAATAATTTACTCATGTGGTCCCGAAACCACTGTTTCTGACACCATTAAAAACGGGTTCTTACAACTCTCCCCTTATAGGAATTATCGTCCTTGAAAATCTTACTAGAAAATAGGTTCAGGTATTGCACTTTCATAGCTTCTTCTGGTTCCTAAGTAGCTTCTTCAAATCTGTGACATTGCCAAAGAACCTTAACTAAAGCTATACGTTTATTTCTTAAATCTTTGACTTCCCGAACTAATATTCTGATTGGTTCTTCCCTATACAACATATCTAGATGAATCTCATCGTCTACAGGTGAAATCACATGTGATGGGTCTAATCGATACCACCGTAGCATCGATACATGGAATGCGTTATGGATTTTCTCTAACTCTGACGGTAAAGCCAATCAATAAGCTACTAGTCTCATCTTTTCGATGATCTTATACGGTCCGATAAATCGCGGACTAAGCTTTCCTTTTCGACTAAAACAAAAAGCTTTTCTCTAAGGTGAGACTTTTAGGAATACTCTGTCACTGACTTGAAATTCTATATCTTTTCTTTTCAAATCCGCATAAGATTTTTGACGATCAGAAATAGCTTTCAAACTATCACGTATTACTTTGAAATTTTCTTTGGTTTCTCGAATCAAGTTAACACCAAATAGTTTTTCTCACTCAACTCAGACCAATATAATGGAGTTCAACATTTCTGACCAAACAAATCTTTATACGACGCCATTTTAATACTCGTATAATAATTGTTATTGTAGGAAAATTCAACCAACGGAGGAAACTTCTCCAAGCTACCCTCGAACTCTAAAATACAACATCGAAGCATATCCTTGAGTACCTGAATCACTCGCTTAGATTGACCATCAGTCTGAGGATGAAATGTTGTACTGAAATGCAATCGAGTGCCGAAAGTTTCTTGTAATTTACACAAGAATTGAGAAGTAAATCGTGGATCCCTATTAGAGATAATAGACATCAGCACACCATGCAGTCTAACAATATCAGAAACATACAATTCTGCCAACTTTTCAAGTGGATAATTCGTACGTATTGTAATGAAATGTGCGGATTTAGATAAATGATCCACAATAACCTTAACAACATCTTTCTTTCGTGGAGATAGAGGCAATCTCGACAAAAAATCCATCGTAACTTGTTCCTGTTTCCATTCTGGAATCATCATAGGCTATAATAAACTAGAAGGTACCTAATGCTTGGCTTTAACTTGCTGACAGATCAAACAATTCAATACAAATGCTGAAATCTCACATAGCCACCAGTACATCTGTTTCAAATCACTATACATTTTATTGCTACCAGGATTTATCGATAACTGACTTCTATGAGCTTCTTGTAAAATCTTCCGAATAACATCAGAATTCCCCAGAACACATATTCTATTTCTGAAATAGAAACTACCATCTTAATAACATACAAGTCTGAATCAAGTATCGACACAATCTGTTCCTATTTTTTGATCAATTTTGTGTCAGTTTTCTAAGCCTCACAAATTTATTGCAAAAACGTCGGTCTAGCTTTATTCAGCTACAATAGAACAATCATCAACTAATGTCAACTGAGTGTTCAAAGCTCGCGAAACAAATAAAGATTTTCTACTTAAAGTATCAATAATAACATTAGCTTTTCCTAGATGATAGTCGATGATCAAATCGTAATCTTTTAACAGTTCCAACCATCTATGTAATGTCAAATTCAATTTTTTTTGTGACATCAAGTACTTCAAGCTTTTGTGATCCTTGAAGATATGACATTTTTCTCAGTATAAATGTTGTCGCCAAATCATTAAAGCAAATACAATAGCTGCAATATCTAAATCATGAGTCGGGTAATTCTTCTTATGTGGTTTCAATTGTCGAGAAGCATAAGCTACCACTTTTCCCTCTTGCATAAAAACAAAACCCAAACCATTTAATGAAGCATCACTATAAATCACGAATTCCTTACCAGACTCTGGCTGAACTAACACAGGGGCTTTAGTCAACAACGCTTTCAACTTATCAAAGCTTTACTGACACTTTTCAAACCATTCAAACTTGACATCTTTCTGAAGCAATTTTGTCAACGGCGTAGTGATCATCGAAAATCCCTTAACAAATCTCCGATAATATCCGGCTAAACCCAGAAAACTTTTGATTTCTGAAACATTTCTCTAAGGCTTCCAGTCGATTATAGCTGACATTTTACTCGAGTCAACCCAATACCATCTGTCGATACAATGTGTCCCAAAAATCCAACTTCTCAGAGCCAGAACTCACATTTGCTAAATTTAGCAAAAAACTATTTTTCGCGCATAGTCTACAAAACTATTCTCAAATGCTGGGCATGTTCTATTTCATGTTGGGAATAGATCAAAATGTCATCAATGAACACAACAACAAATCTGCTTAGATACAGCCTGAATATTCTGTTCATCAAATCCATAAACACAATTGGTGCATTGGTCAAACCAAAAGGCATAATAAGAAATTCATAGTGTCCGTACCTAGTTCTGAATGTAGTCTTCGGCACATCGGAATATTTAACTCATAATTGATAATATCTAGAACATATATCGATCTTTCAGCTGATCAAACAAATCATCAATACGTGGCAAGGGATATTTGTTCTTGATCGTGACTTTATTAAGCTATCGGTAGTCGATATATAACCGCATTGACCCGTCATTTTTCTTAACAAATAATACAAAAGCACCCTAGGGAGAAAAACTAGGCCAAACAAATCCTCTGTCTATCAACTCTTACAACTGTGCTTTCAACTCTTTTAATTCTATAGGTGCCATTCTATACAGAGCTATTGATATCGAAGAAGTTCTTAGTATAAATTTAACTTCTCTGACCGGTAGTAACCCTGGTAACTCTTCTGGAAACACATATGGAAATTTACATATAGTCAGAACCGACTCTAATTTCAACTCTGAAACCCTGGAATCATATATATAGGCTAGATACACCTCACAGCGCTTTCTGACATATTTCTGTGTTGAAATAGCTAAAATCACATTAGATGTATCATCAATTCTATTTGATTCAACTCAGATCCTTTCACCATTCTGACATTTCAACACAATATGCTTTCGTCTACAGTTCACAACAGCATCATGCGGAGTTAACCAGTTCATACCCAGAATCACATCAAACTCATCAAATGGTAACAACATCAAATTAACCGGAAAGTTGCAATCCCAAATCATCAAATGACAGTTTTACAAACTTTATCAACTAACACATACTGACCTAAAGGTTTCGTTACTTTGACCACAAACTCAGTAGACTCAAAAGGTATTTTCTTTCTAACACTAAAGTTGGGCATACATATGAGTAAGTTGACCTCGGGTCAATCAAAGGATTGACATTAGTATCAAAGATAAAAAAATGTACCAGTGATCACATCAGGTGCTGAAGCTTCCTCTCGAGCTCAAATCACATAAGCCATAGCTGGTGCCCGTGCCTCAGATCTAACAGTAGAATCTTTCATTCCACTTTGACTATTACCCGCATTGCCACTATTTTAGGGTGGTCTCCCTCTTGAAGCCGTATTACTCGAACAAGTATTCTAAGCTTTCTCTTTATCTGATCTTTTAGGGTAGTTTTTAAGAAAATGATCGTAAGAACCACATTTGAAGCACAATTCATCTCTTAATCTGCATTCCACGAAATGTCATCTATTGCATTGTTGACATTCAGGTTTGCTATTTCTGAAACTATGCACACACGCTACAGATGTAGCCTGAGGTCTCAAACTTGAATGTTGCTTTCTTTTATCTCTCCCCAAGAACCCTACTAAAGTTGATGTACGACTATGAAATTCTTCTGATTTCTTCGATGAAGAAGAAAATGACTTTCTCATAGGTCATTTACCTATATCATGAGCCTCAGAATCTGATTTTCTTTTCGTTTTACTCAGCTCTTTGGCTTTATGTGCTCGATTCACTAGAACCACAAATTATTTCAATTCTAAAATCTTAACTAGAAACTTGATATCTTCATTTAAACCGTCTTACATATAACAGCTTCTGATGGTATGCATTCCCGTGCATATTTGCTGAGTCGCACAAATTCTCTTTCGTACTCAGCTACAGTCATACGACCTTGTTTCAATTCTAGAAACTCTTTCCGCTTCTTGTCGAGGAATCGCTGGCTAACATATTTCTTCCTAAATTGTGATTATACTTAGGTCATTCTACTTTTAGGCATCATTTTTCACACAACTATCCTAAGCTAAACATACCTAATCAACTATCACAATTTTCACAGTTTGATGAGTTATTATCCTCATCGAACATCATAGATAACAATATACTTTTCATGGTCTAACAGTCATTTAGCATTTGTATGTCATGGTAAAATGAATGAAAAAATGATCTAATGTTCAAAAAAATATCTTATACATGCAATATGTGCAACACACCCCCTAAGGGATGGATTATCTTCAATGCATGATCAGACACAAAATTTTACTTATGCAAAAACAAAAAGATATGTAGAAAATGCAATGAAAACAATTATGAATGCATGAAAAATGAATGTAACACTGAAAAAAATATGCAAATGAGAAGTAAAATCAAAAGCTTGGAAAGGAATTGTTTTACTTTAGTTAGATTGGGTGGATTTCTTGGCAGTGTGCTTGTAGTACTACTTCTGTTTGAGATGATTGATTGCCACCTCTTCTTCATCATCATCTGATTTCGTGAGATCATCAATCAGTTGATTAATCGCACGATCCTGTTCTAACATGGGTGTAGTGGTTTGAGGTGCAGTAGCAGGTTCCTGAGGTGCAAAAGTTTCATTCATGTTATCTCCTTCCTTATCTAACTCAATGTTCATCAATTCTATTTTCTCTTCCTTCCCCTTTATCTTTTTGTTCTTCTTTTCTACAGTGGTCGGTTGTACGGTAGTGTCTATCACAGCGGCTTCAACTTCACCCTCAACTTTATCCTGATTTTTATCTTCTGGGTCTGATAACAACTCTTTGGGGGAATACAGGCATGGGCCAGGTAAAGTTTTTCTGAAGAGATTTCTCGATGGCATTATCCCTCTGTCTGACATACCCCCAAAATAAAGTCATTTCTTCTTGAGCCCTACTTAGATCAGTAGTTGTCCTCAGTTGTATCTTTTTCATCCAACAAAACTGTAGTTTCAACATCTCAAGAGCACTGAGCACTTCTGCTCGAAATCACTGTGATATGTGGATAGAGTGGCATGGGTATTAGTAGGTTAAAAAGAGGTTAGTGCAGAACCAAGATGCCGTGGCACTTCTTCCCCTGAAAATCTCATGGCAATCTATTTGGAGATGGCTTCTTTGTTAGGGATTTTATCCTCATTTGCTTGGATAAGGACATTAACCCGTTGACAAAGTGCAGTAATGAGTGATGGAAAATCCAGGGTGCCTGCAGTCTTTTGGGTGCAACAATGAACTTCTATAAAAATAATTTTTCCAACATTTATCTTTCTGCTAGTCATCATAGAGTGCAGCAACAACATGCGTTCCTTTAAAATAGTAGAATTATGAGTTGAAGTACTAAGGTGAGATTTAAGAAAATTGTACCATACTCTACAATGAGGCTTCGAAGAAACACGATTAATGGTGCAGCAGTCATTACAAGAGACTGTCCATTTGGTCCCTTCCACGTATAATTCTGGAAGAACTTGATTGAGTCCTTCTACTGTTATTGTCTTGATAAATGTAGAATGTTCATCAGGGTCGTCAGGTAACCCATATTGTGCATTGATGGAGTATTCATCGAATAACATCGAAGCACTACATACATAGATGAAAACATTATTTGGAGAGGTTAAATGGGCATAAAATTCCCTTACAATTTTTATGAGAACGTCGTTAGGATGAAGGAAAAAGAGTTGCCATCCATGTTTCTCCACTTCAGAAGAAATTACTTCTGTGTATCCCATAAAGGATGTGTCTTGAAAAAAAAGGCTTATTGCATACAAAAGGGTCGCTTTGATGTGTTTGTATTGTACTTTCTTCGACAGCTTTGCTAAAAAATGCTCTTGGAGGCATAGAGGTGGATGAAGATGGCATACATCGAGCCATTTGAGAAGAAATAGGAACTATAAAAAGAAAAACTTGAAACCTTTACAATTATGGAGGAAAACTGAAAATGGTGAAAAAGAATAAATTGAAAATAACTTGGAAAAAGAAAATGAATCGATTAGGGTAAAAATGAGAGAGAATATAGCAGTGATGTGGTGGATAAGAGTAGCCTTAATTATAGCCTAACACGGTAAAGTAAAAATTAGGCGGGAAGAAAAAATATTTATAAGTATGCTAAGTGGGCTAATTATTACCAAGCTTGGGACAAAATCTACTTGCAACAAAAGAAACAAATAAAAATTAATTAAACCAATAAAAGAAAGAAATCAAAAGCAAATTAATTAAATAAAAGTAAGCAGAAGAAAACACTAAGCATACTGAATAGCAATAGAATGTTTATCATGAACTATGGGAGCCCCCAATAATGCTTCAAACGTTGGCCATTGACTTTGAAAGTAGAGCAAATCTTGCCATCTTTGACTTCTACAGCTCCATGAGGGTAAACATGCACTATTTCGAATGGACCAGACCAGCGAGACTTCAATTTGCCAGGAAATAATTTCAGCCTAGAATTGAACAACATCACTTGTTGTCCAGGTTCAAATTGTCGTGGCAAAATCTTCTTATCATGGAATCGATTTTTCTTTTCTTTGTACAATTTGACATTCTCATAAGCATGCGCTCTAAATTCCTCCATCTCATTCAACTCTAATAGTCAGTTATTGGCAGCATTAATCCAATCCATGTTTAATTTCTTAATTGCCCAAAATGCATTATGTTCAAGTTCAACAGGCAAATGTCAAGGCTTTCCATAGATGAGCTTGAAAGGCGACATTCCCAATAGTGTCTTGAAAGTAGTACGATATGCCCATAAAGCTTCATCTAATCTGGATGACCAATATTTGCGAGTGGGATTGACTACTTTCTCCAAAATCTGCTTAATTTCTCTATTCGAGACCTCTGCTTGTCCATTTTTCTGGGGATGATATGTCGTGGAAATTTTATGTTCAACCTCATATCTATTCAAGGCGATAACAACTAATTTGTAGTCAAAATGAAAACCTTCATCACTAATCAAAGAACGATGAGTACCAGACCTGGTCAAAATATTCTTATGCAGGAACTTTAGTATCAATTTGGCATCATTCGTAGGGAGAGCAACAGCTTAAAACCACTTAGAGACTTGATCTACAGCTACAAGGATGTATATATTACCCCAAGAAGGTAGAGACGGACCCATAAAGTTAATTCCCCACACATCAAATAATTCAACTTCTAGAATATTTTGCAATGGCATTTCATACCTTTTTGATAAGTTCCTAGTTCGTTGACAATGATCACAAGCTTGATAAAATTCATGTGCATATTTAAACATGCTTAGCCAATAAAAGCCAGATTGGAGAAATTTTGTCGTAGTTTGCATTCCCCCAAAATGTCCTCTAGACGGTGTTGAATTATAGTGGTGTAAAATACTCTAAATATCGTCATCCAGAACACACCTCTGAATTATTTGATCTGCATAATGCTTGAATAAAAATGGATCATCTCAATAATATTGCTTGGCATCATGGAGAAATTTTCTTGGTCTATGACTGTTAAGCTCAAGTGGCAACAATCCAGTTATTATGAAATTGACTATATCGGCATACCAAGGTAATGTCGTGGCAACCAGCAGTTGCTCATCTGGAAAATCCACCTTAATGAGTTGAATATTATCGTCTTCACTACCTGCTTCAAGTCTCAACAAGTGATCAGCCACTTGATTCTCTATGTCTTTCCTATCTCGAATTTCAAGATCAAATTCTCTATGCCACCGAATCAATCTTGGCTTGTCATCTTTCTTTGTCACCAAATACTTAATCGCAGAATGATCCGTATAAACTATAACTTTGGTGCCGACTAAATGAGATAAATTTTTCAAATACAAATACTACATCCAATAGTTCCTTTTCAATAGTAGTATAGTTCAGCTGCGTATCAGTCAGCATCTGGGTTGCATAGTAGATGGCATAAAACACTTTGTTCTTTCTTTGCCCAAGTACTGCTCCTATAGCGAAATCACTAACATCGCACATAAGTTCAAAAGGTAATGTCCAGTCCAGTGTTATGACAATTGGTGTTGTTACCAGTTGCTTTTTCAATTCCTCAAATGCTTGTAAACAAGACTCATCAAACTTGACATATCTGTTATGCTCTAACAATGCACACAGGGGTTTGTATATTTTCAAAAAATCCTTAAAAAAGTGTCGATTAAATCCTACATGGCCAAGGAAACTTCGAATACCTTTAATTATAATAGGTGGTGGCAATTTTTCAATAACCTCAATCTTCACTTTGTCTACAGAAATCCCTTACTGTGAAATTTTATGTCCCAGAATAATGCTTTCACAGACCATGAAATGGCATTTTTCCAACTCAGAACAAGGTTAGTCTCTTCACACTGACAAAGAACTAGCTCCAGGTTTCTTAAACAACCTCCAAAAGTATCACCAAATATTGAGAAGTCATCCATAAAAACTTCTAAAAATTTCTCCACCATCTCCAAAAATATTGCCATAATCCAATGTCGAAATATTGCAGGGGCATTGCACAATCCAAAAGGCCTTCGTCTGAAAGCGAAGGTTCCATAAGAACATGTGAACTTAGTCTTCTCTTGGTCAGTAGGAGCTATGGCAATCTAGTTATACCTTGAATAACCCTCCAAAAAGCAATAAAAGCCTTTTCCTAGTAATCTATCTAACATTTGATCAATGAATGGCAAAGGAAAATGGTCTTTCTTGGCTGCTTTGTTGAGCTTTCAATAGTCCATGCAAACTCTTCATCCTGTGACAATACGAGTTGGAATGAACTCATTGTTAACATTGCTAACCACAATAATTCCCCCTTTCTTGGGTACACATTGAACATGGCTCACCCACGAATTATTAAAAATAGGGTATATTATTCCAACATCAAGCCACATGATAACATCTTTTTTAATGACTTCCTTCATAATGGGGTTCAGTCTTCTCTACTACTCAATTGAATTACCACATCAATCCTCTAATAAAATCTTATGCATGTAGATGGTCAAACTAATTCCTTTGATTACAGCGATTTTCCACCCCAACGCTTTCTTAGATCTCTTTAAAACTTCTAACAATTGAGCCTCTTGATCAGATTTTAATTCTGCCAAGATAACTACTGGCAAAGTATTGTTGTCTCCAAAGTAGGCGTACGTCAAATGTAATAGCAAAGGCTTTTACTCCAAAGTAGGAGGGTCCTCTATAGAAGGTCGATGAGGTTTAAAAGAATGTTCTGGTAATTTAAAGATTCAAAACCCCTCTATGTTCCATTTTCAAGTTGCTTAGCCTCCATCAGTTCACTAAGTTCTTAAATCAGTTCCTCTTCATTCAACTCAACTCAGTCTGCTTCAGTATCATAATTGTTGTAACAACATTCCTCCAATTCTTCCTCTACTACTGTGCAATAACCCCACTGGTGTGACAATCTTGATCTGTATCTGCACACTTCATGGTATCAAAAATATTAAATGTTATGTAACAACCCGATTTTCAATGGTGACGAAATAGTGGTTCGGGACCACAAATTTTCATTATGTCAATACATAAATATTATTTTTAGGATATTTATGGATTCATTAGAGTCATTTTAAAATTTGGTTCAGAAATATTAACATTTAATAGCTAATTAAAGAAAAAGGATTAAATTGTAAAAGGTGCAAAACATAGTAATTATATCATTATAGTAATCAAATGGATTAATTAATAAGTGAGGACGGGCTTAAGTGATAATTAAGCCCTAATTATTATAATGGAATGGCAAGCTAATGGAAAATGACAAAATAATATGTTTCAATGGCAAATTTGTAATTTTAATGACATTAAAACAAAATTAAGTAAAAGAAATAAGTTTCTTCTTCATTTTAAGTTTCTTCTTCATTTTACTTTCTATACCCAAAAATTCATGGTTGTTTAAGCTACGAGAATCGGCCAAGCTATTTGCTTTGCATGTGAGTGTTTTCTATATTCGTTTCTTGTAAGTTTTATGTTTTTGAAATCGTCACGACTAGGTTCAGCTAGCTAGTACCTTCTTTTTTGAATTTGTTAAATATTTTATAAGTTTCCATTGATTAATCTAGAATTTTTTTTGATGAATACCATGTTTTTGGAGCTTTAATTGTGTTGTTTGACGATTTTGTAAAGTATTTTTGTTAGATACTGATTTTAGGATTAAATTGTGAAAATGACAAAATTTTAGGGTTTTATAGTGAATTTAAAGCTCATTAGGGACTATTTAAGGGCCTAGTATATTTTTATGGAATATTGACTTGAGAAAAATGGATAATTTGATGAATTTCGGGTTAAGGGACTAAATTGTAAAAATTATAAAAGTTTGAGGTAATTGTGTAAATTTTAAAAAAGGTATTAATTCTAAAATGTATTGAAATATGAAATGTAATCTGGTAATTGAGAAATTTTACATTCTAGATCAAGATCTCGTCGATACTCGTGGAAAAGGAAAAATTACGGAATACTCCCTAAACTTCTACAATTACTATAATTCAGTCCAGGTAAGTTCGTATGGTTTAAAATTTAATATCTATATGAATTGTTGAATAGTATAGAATGGTACAATAGATATATTCGATTATTGATGATGAAAGGTTATATGAGAAATGTTACAGAATTTGATGTTTGGATCGGATTGAACGCGGGATAGAGTACAGTCGAGATATGGTGTGTTATAGGGGATTGGAGTGGAGATGGTTATGGAGTGATATATATACGTTTCCCAAATAAATCGAGGTTCATTATTTGTTGCAAACTCTCGTGTTATACACTCTGTTTGGTGTGTTTTGGTTGGACTAGCTCTTATGAGCTTTGGTATGTTTCGGTTGGACTAACTCTTTTGACCATTGTTGTGTTTCATAGGGATTAACTCTTATGAGCATTGGTGTGTTTGGTTCGTTGGCTCTTATGAGCATTTGGTGTGTTTTGGTTGGATTAACAATGTACTCTTATTCGTAAGTCGTTCTTTGAATTGAAAATCTCAGTAAGGTAAATTGTTTAATGATTTTGATGGATTTGCTATATAAATTTGAGTATTAAATTGAACATTTGTGATTTATCGATTGAGATTGTGGATGACAGGAAACCATCATGATTGAATTGTTATTGTTTGAATTGTTGTACTTACTTCGATAAGATTTATTGTTTTAATATGTCGAACTTACTAAACTTCATTTAACTTATGTTATTTAATGTTCTTGTAGATACTTGACAGGTTAGATGATCGAATCAGCACTCAAGTCACACTATCCAGCATAATTCGGTAGTTTTTGGAATGTTTATTTCAGATTATATGGCATGTAATAGGTTTGAATGTTATTACTAATGTTTTGAATATGTAAATTTCTAAGTATGAAGATATGTGCAAATTGATAACTTACATGATATATGAGAATATGGTAAGATGTTTTAATGCACATTATGTATGGTATGTGTTAATGTGATATTATGGTTAAAGTGTCTATAATAGGCATATTGTTTAACTGTTAAAATCTTGTGATTTGATAAGTTGTGATTGATGATTCATTTTGATGTATAATTGTATATACTTGTGGTATCAATGAGGATACATTGGTTAGGCACTTAGGATGGTTGATTTGGCATGTTTTTGGCCTTTTTAATGTCACTTTGAATAGATCAATTGGCTGTTAAATGGTTTGTTTTGAGTCCAAGTAAGTTGAAAATGGTAAACTTGTTGCTTAAGGTTCATTTTAGGTTCACACAGCCAGAGACACGGGTGTATCTCAGTCGTGTGTGACACACGGCCTGGTGACACGGTGTGTGTCCCCTGTAGGTTCCATTGCATACAATTCAGATAGCACATGGCCTGACACATGAGTGTGTGAAGCTATTTCGAGAGTTACACGGCCTAGCACACGGCCTGACACACAGGCGTGTAGGGCTATTACGAGAGTTACAAGGGCATGTGACAGGCCGTGTGTCCCTATTTCAAAGGTAACACGGCATGAGACATGGGCATGTGTCTCAACCATGTGAGGCACACGGCCATTAGACCCTTACAGTCAATTTTTTCTAACTTTTTCTTAAACTTTCAAAATGTTTTCAATTTAGTCTCGAATTGTTTCTAAAGTGATTTTCGGGCCTTGAGGACTCGATTAAGGGACGATACGTATGTGAATGAATGTAATTTGATATATTTACAATGATGTATGAAATGTATGCTTAATGTTCTATTTGTTCGGTAATGCTCTGTAACCCTAATCCAACGACGGATATGGGCTAGGGGTATTACATTTAGTGGTATCAGAGCTATGATTTAGTCGGTTATTGGACTGAATGCAGCATATGAAATTTCTAGAATTACATGCCATATAACCTGTGATAGTGTGACATGTTTGATCCGATCTAACATTTGTTTTTATTTTAGATTGTAAAGATGTCAGACAAATTTGATCGTGCTGATAATGATGAGATTAATAGTAATGTACCGACCTCTAATCATGGGACGAGCAGTAATATTTTGATTCCTCCAGTACAAGAATATGAACTTGAAAACATGTTCTTCGAATTTATGAACCAATTGTTCAACGAGTTTATGGAAATGAATACTCCGGTTCAACGACCTTCACCCCCTATTATACCACATGTTATACCTTTGGTTACACCTCCACCTCCTCTAGTGACTGAGCCTAGTCGACGTATTCCGATAGAGAAGCTTATAAAGTGTTGTGTCGAAGAATTTCGAGGTAGATTAAAAGATGATTCGGTAAAAGCTGAGTATTGGCTTCAGAATATTTTACGAGTTTTTGAAGAAATGGTTTTCCCTCCTGATGATTTTCTTGGATGTCTTGTTTCATTATTAAAAGAGGAAGCGTATAGTTGGTGGACTACGTTAGTAGCTGTGGTATCGAGAGAGAAAATTTCTTGGGATTTCTTTTAGACCGAGTTTAAAAAGAAGTATTTTAGGAAACAATATTTGGACAAGAAAAATAGAAAATTTCTTGAGTTATGTCAGGGAAATAAATCGGTAGCTGAGTACGAGAGAGAGTTTGTATATATTAGTAGGTATGCTTGGGAGATTGCGCCTATTGAAGAAGAGATGTGTATCTGGTTTGAAGATGGCCTAAATGATGAAATCTGAATGAAGATCAAAGGTAATGAAATTCGAGAATTTGTTGTTTTATCTAATCATGCACAGAAAATGGAAGAAGTGTACAACCACAAGATACAACGGGATAGATGGATTTGAGAGTTTCATAAGAGAAGTTCTTCTAAGCCATTTTCTGTATCACCAGCAAAGAAGACTAAAAAAGATTTTAGTCGAGCTACTTCAATGTTTGAACATCAGCATAGAAATAAATCAATTCAGCATGATTTCAAAGCACCTAATAAACCAGTTGATAGTGTGGGAAGTGTACGGAATGCTTCGAAGCCCAGTTGTAAACATTGTGGAAAATATCATCTTGGTGAGTGTAGAGCTAAATCGAGAGCCTGTTATAGATGTGGGTCGACTGATCACTTTCTCCAGAATTGTCCTAAACAGTTAAAAGAAAATGAAGAACAAAATGAAAAGCAAATGTGTACATCTAAGAAAGGTAGACATTCGGGCCAGAATAACACTACTAGAAAGCTCGTACAGGAGTAAAAGATACCGTTTTTCGGCCAGAGGCTAGAGCACCTACTCGCACATACACCGTTCAAGCCAGAGAAGAAGCTGCTGCACCTGATGTGATTGTTGGTATATTCTATCTCTTTGATGTTACTGTGTAAGCACTAATTGACCTTAGGCCAACTCATTCTTATATTTGCACAACTTTAGTAATGAAAAAGAAATTATCTGTTGAATCCACTGAGTATGAAATTCAAGTTACTAACCCACTAGGTCAGAGTGTGATAGTTAACTTAGTTTGTCGTAAATGTCTACTGAAAGTTAGAAGCTATAAATTCTCTACTGATTTGATGTTCTTAACCTTTCGAGAATTTGATCTTATTCTGGGTATGGATTGACTATCATTGCATGATGCTGTGGTAAACTGTAGATAGAAATAAGTTGATTTGAAATGTCTGACAGGAGAGATGATTTTAGTTGAGTCAGATGGGCTGAAAAATGTTGTTAGAATCATTTCAACTATTTCTGCACAGAGATTGATACGTAAAGGTAGTTAAGCATTTCTAGCATACATTCTTGATACCAGAGATTCAGAATCAAAGTTAGATTAGTTACCGGTTGTTAGTGAATTTACTGATGTGTTTCCGAAAAAGTTGTCAGGTTTACGTCCTGATCGTGAAATTGAGTTTGTAATTTATCTAGTTTCTAGTACTGCACCGATATCGATATCACCATATCGCATGGCACCAGCTGAATTAAAAGAGTTAAAAGCACAGTTGCAAGAGTTGTTAGACAAAAGGTTTATTTGACCAAGTGTATCTCCCTTGGGTGCACCTGTGTTGTTTGTGAAAAAGAAATATGGCTTTTTGAGATTGTGTATAGACTACAGACAGTTGAACAAACTCACATTCAAAAATAAGTATCCCTTGCGATGTATCGTTGATTTGTTTGATTAATTAAAAAGTGCTACAGTGTTCTCAAAGATAGATATCAGATCTGGGTATTATCAATTGAAGGTTAAAGACTGTGATGTCTCAAAGACTGCTTTCAGAACTCGTTACAGTCATTATAAGTTTCTGGTAATGCCATTTGGTTTGACTAATGCCCCTACTACTTTTATGGATTTGATTAATCAGGTTTTTCAACCTCATTTGGATAGATTTGTTGTTATATTTATCGATGATATATTGATCTATTCCAAGACAGAATCCGAGCATGCTCAACACTTGAGAATTGTGTTACAAACTTTGAGAGGGAAACAGTTGTATGCAAAGTTTAGTAAATGTGAATTCTGGCTTCGCGAAGTTGGATTTCTGGGTCACATAGTATCAGCTGACGGGATTCGAGTTGATCCAAATAAAGTTTCTGCTATGATGAATTGGAAAAATTCAAAGAATGTTTTTTAGGTACGAAGTTTTCTAGGTTTAACAGATTACTACTGACATTTTGTTAAAAAATTCTCGATTATTGCTTCACCGATGACCAGATTATTGCAGAAAAATGTTCAGTTTGTTTGGTTCGATAAGTGCCAATAGAGTTTTAATCACCTGAAGAACATGTTGACGGAAGCTCCAGTGTTGAGTCAGCCTGAGTCTAGGGTAGGATTTGTTGCTTATAATGATACGTCTCTCAATGGTTTTGGTTATGTGTTGATGCAGTCAGGGAAAGTAGTAGATTATGCTTCTCGACAGCTAAAGGCACATGAAAAGAATTATCCTACACATATCTCGAGCTGGTGGTGATTGTATCCGCTTTGAAAATTTGGAAACATTATTTATACGATAAGAAATGTCACGTGTTTACAGATCAAAAAAGTTTAAAGTATTTGATGACTCAGAAAGAACTGAATTCGAGACAAAGACGTTGGTTAGAGCTACTGAAAGATTATGACTTGGTTATTTGATACAAGATCAAAGGCCCGACAAATGCGTTCCAAACTAAATGGGACCATTCAGGAGTTTGTTAGCAA
>CM025145.1:20321979-20333903 GCA_013467495.1 Gossypium gossypioides | reverse complement strand
TAGGGTTTTCGTAGGAGTTTCTCGTGACTTGGCAACTCGATCTTGGTCCGCTCGCGCACCTATATCATTATTGATTATCATTCGGGAAAAGTTAATATGGTTGCGGATGTACTCAGTCGAAAGTCGTCATTGTTTGCACTTCGAGTGTTGAACGCTCATTTAGCTCTAAATGAAGATGGTTCTGTACAGGCAGAGTTGAGAACTAAACCCCTATTCCTACAACAAATTTGAGAATTGCAAAATAAATATCTAAAGTTGATGTTGAAATGACAATTGGTTCAGAATAATATAAGTACTGGGTACAGTGTTGGCAATAATGGTGTATTGCATTATCGTGATAGGATATGTGTTTCGAATGATCTAAATTTGAAAAGTGATATTCTATCTAAAGCTCATAGTAGTACGTATTCGATTCATCCTGGTAGCACGAAAATGTATTATGACTTGAAACAGATGTATTAGTGGTCGAGTATGAAACGGGAAATTTGTGAATTTGTAGCTAAATGTTTAATATGTCAGCTAGTAAAAGCAGAACATCAGGTACCATCGGGTTTACTACAACCTATTATGATTCCTAAGTGGAAGTGAGAGTGAGTCATGATGAATTTCGTATCTGGTTTACCTATAACTCCAAAAAAGAAAGATTCGATATGGGTGATTGTTGAAACATTTACTAAATCGGCACATTTTATTTCAATCAGAATAGATTTCTCACTTGAGAGATTAGCAGAATTATATGTAACTGAAATTGTGAGATTACACGGAGTTCCGACATTTATTATTTCTCATCGTGATCCAAGATTTACATCAAGATTTTGTAGCAAACTTCACGAGGCTTTAGGCACTAAGCTTAATTTCAGGATAGCATTTCATCCTCAGAAATATGGGAAATCAAAACGAGTGATACAGATTCTGGAAAATATATTGAGATGTTGTATACTCGAGTTTGAAGGTAGTTGGGAAAAATATCTATCGTTAGCTGAATTTGCTTATAATAACAGTTATCAACCCAGTATAAAAATGGCACCGTTTGAAGCTTTTTATAGAAGAAAATGTAAAACACCGTTGTATTGGTCTGAATTGAGTGAATCCAAAATGGTAGGAATTGATTTGATCTGAGAAACTGAAGACAAAGTTCAAGTTATTCGAGATTGTTTGAAAGTTGTATCTGATCGTCAGAAATTGTACACGAACCTGAAAAGAAAAGATATCGAATTTACTGTTGGCGATCTAATATTCCTAAAAGTCTCTCCGTGGAGGAAAGTGTTACGTTTCGGAAGGAAAGAAAAGCTGAGTCTAAGATTTAACGAACTGCACGAAACTGTTGAATGAATCGACCCTGTAGCTTATAGATTAGCTTTTCCCTCTTAACTCAAGAAAATTCATAATGTGTTTCATGTTTCAATGCTAAGATGGTACAAATCTGATCCTTCGCATGTGATTCCTCATAGTGAGATTGAGCTACAGCTAGATTTGACGCATTTAGAGGAACCAGTGAAAATTTTAGCTCAAGAAGTCAAAGAACTACTGATCAGATTGTGGATGACAAGAAACCTTCATAGTTGAATTGTTATTGTTTGAATTGTTGTACTTACTTCGGTAAGGTTTATTGTTTTAATACGTCGAACTTACTAAGCTTCATTTAGCTTACTTGTGTTATTTAATGTTCTTGTAGATACTCGGAAGGTTGGACGATCGAATCAGCACTCAAGTCACACTATCCAGCATAATTTGGTAGTTTTTAGAATGTTTTTTTCAGATTATATGTCATGTAATAGGTTTGAATGTTATTACTAATGTTTTGAATATGTAAATAGCTAAGTATGAACATATGTGCAAATTGATAACTTACATGATATATGAGAGTGTGGTAAGATGTTTTAATGCAAATTATGCTTGGCATGTGTTAATGTGATATTGTTGTTAAGGTGCCTATATTAGGCATATTGGTTAAGTGTTAAAATCTTGTGATTTAATGAGTTGTGATTGATGATTCATTTTGATGTATAATTGTATATACTTGTGGTATGAATGAGGATACATTGTTTAGGCACTTAGGATGGTTGATTTGGCATGTGTTTGGCTTGTTTAGTATCACTTTGAATAGATCAATTGGCTGTTAAATGGTTTGCTTCGAGTCTAATTAAGTTGGAAATGGTAAACTTGTTGTATAAGGTTTATTTTAGGTCCACACGGCCAGAGACACAGGCATGTGTCTCAGCCGTGTATGACACTCAGCTTGGCGACACGGCCGTGTGTCCCCTGTAGGTTCTATTGCATACAAGTCAAATAGCACACGACCTGGCACATGAGCGTGTGAAGTTATTTCAAGAGTTACACGACCTAGCACATAGCCTGGCACACGGGCGTGTAGGGCTATTATGAGAGTTACGGCCTGACATACGGCCGTGTGACCCTACTCAGAGAGTTATACGGGTGAAGACACGGCCTGGGACATGGCCATGTGTCCCTATTTTGAAGGTTACACGGCCTAAGACACGGGCGTGTGTCTCAGCCATGTAAGGCACACGGCCGTGTGACCCCTACAGTCATATTTTTCTAACTTTTTCTTGAACTTTCCAAATGTTTACAATTCGGTCCCGAATTATTTCTAAGGTGTTTTTAAGGCCTCCAAGGATCAATTAAGGGACGATACGTATGTGAATGAATGTGTTTTAATATATTTACAATGATGTATGAAATGTATGTTTAATGTTTCATTTGTTCGGTAATACTCTGTAACCCTAATTCAGTGACGGATTCAGGTTATTTGCTGGATATCAACTCTTATTGTTAATTCATCGTTATGCACATCAATTAATGTTCTACCAGTGGCTAGAAAAAGTCTACCAAGAATAATTGGTACCTTTTTATCAGCTTCACATTCCAGAATAATAAAATCTGCCACAAAAATAAATTTGTCAACTCTTACCAACACATATTCAACTTTACCTTTCAGATGTGCATAAGAACGACCAACTAGCTGCAGCATGACAGTTGTAGGTCTCACCTTTCCAATTCCCAAATTTTTGAAAACAGACATAAGCATTAAATTTATGTTTGCACCTAAATCACATGATGCCTTGCCTACATAATGATTTCCAACTGAGCAAGGAATAGTAAAACTCTCTGGGTCCTTTAGTTTTGGTGGCAGTTTGTTCATCAACATTGCTATGCACCATTCAATGAGAGCAACAGTTTCAAATTCCCCTAGTTTGTGATTCTTTGACAATATGTTCTTCATGAACTTTACATAATTAGGCATTTGCTCCAATGCTTCCACCAGTGGTATGTTGATATGAAGTTGCTTCAAGACATCTAAGAATTTTTTGAATTGAAAATCTTGCTTTGACTTTTGAAATAGTTGAGAAAAAGGTGGCGGTGGCCGTCCTTCAACTTGTTGAGGTTGTTTTTCCATGGCATTCTTATTTGAAACACAAGCAGAATCTATTGCAACATTTCTTTTTACTCTTCTCAAATGTAGGTTGCTCCATTACTAGTTCTAATTTCCCCTTATGTGTGAAATCTTAGCAATATTCTTTAACAGCGACATCATTAACAGTTCCAAGTAGCTGAGTACCATTTTTGAGTTTAATGGCTTTGCAATGCTTTTTTCCTTGAGATCTTGAATTTTCAATATCACTCGGCAATGTTTCTTGCGGTCTTGAACTTAATGCATTGGCAATTTGCCCCACTTGATTTTCTAAAGCTCTTAAAGATGTAGCTTGACTCTGTATTACAACATCATTCTTGGCCATGTATTCCTTCAATAGAGCTTCCATAGATGAAGATGATGATGAAGTTTTTTGAACATTTTGTTGTGGCATAGGTTGATTGTATCCAGGTGGTGTACTTGTGACATTATGTCGAACAACATTCCTGGAATTTCCCACTCCTTGATTACTCCAACTGAAATTTGGATTTTGTTTCCATCCTAAGTTGTATGTATTGAAATATGGATTATTGTTTTGATTAAAATTTCCCATGTAACATACTGAAGCTGGGTAGTTAATCATATTAGCTAGGCATGATAACTGAGTAGTTAATCAAGTGATTGCATCAAGCTCCATAGCTCTAGCAACTCTTCTACCAGTTCCCACTCTTGTAGTCAGATATTGATAATCATTATTAGCTATCCTTTCCAAAATTTCATATGCTTCATTATACTATTAATCTAGCAAAGTTCCATTGGCGGATGCATCAACTACCATTCGTGTATGTGCATTCAGTCCATTGTAAAACATTTCTATTTGCGTCTAATGTTGGAAACCATGCATCGGGCATTTTCTAATCAATTCCTTGAATCGCTCCCAAGCTTCATACAATATCTCATCTTCAGATTGTTGAAAAGATGTAATATCGTTCCTTAATTTGGCATTCATGTTTGGAGGGTTGTATTGCAACAAAAATATTTGACAAAGTTCATTCCAAGATGCCACTGCTCCTAATGAAAAATCATTTAACCATGCTCTGGCACGATCTCGCAACGAATAAGAAAATAACGTGAGTCTCATGGCATCTTCAGGAACACCCTGTTGCTTGAATGAATCACAGACCTCTAAAAAGAGTATTAAATGCAGTTGTGAATCTTCAGTAGGTAATCCACTGAACTGTCCTACTATTTGTAGCATTTGAAACATCACTGGTTTCAACTCAAAATGCTGAGTTTGAATCTGTGGCCTGACAATCCTTGGATTCAAATCATCCAAGATAGGCACTAAATGTTCTCTAATGGGTCTGTCTCTATCATCTATCACTCGAGGAATATCAGTGTCCCTACCATTCAGATGTAATAGATCTTCTCTGTCTGGATCATTTCCAAACCTTGCCATCTCTCGCAATTCTTTTCTCCTTCTCCTCAAGGTTCTCTCAATTTCAGGATCAAAATAATACTCTTTGTTTTTAGGAATACCTCTACTCATAAACTAACAATAGACCTGAAAAATAAAAAAAAAAACAACTAAGTAAGCTAAAACTAACAAAACCAAATCGATAATAACAAACCAAAATTCACCAATTTGTCAATCCCCGGCAACGATGCCCAAAAATTGTCGTGTGTTAATATGTAATGCGAATGTGCAAGTATACACGTCGAATCAAGTAATAAAGTGATAAGTGAGATCATCTCCACAGGGATCGGAATGGGTAAAAAAATTGTAGAGTTCTTACTATAAACTATACTAATTAGACTTGTGGCAAAGTAAACAGAATACTAATTTGAAGTGAGGTATTAATGTATGAAATTTTTTAAAAAATCAAATAAAGAATAAAATGTTATGGCAATTCTTCGAGACAAAGTTGAGAGGATTGATGTTGTTGAATGGAAAGGTTGGAATTACTTGGATTATATCTTAATAACATAATAATGTCATGGCAAAATCTTGACCAAAATTATTGCTCAGAGTATAACTACTGCATTCTGCTTCTTTTGAGAGCTAGAATTTAAACTATCATTCTAAGTCTTTGTATGTCTACAAGTCTTAAGAATAATACCTAACAATGTTTTTCCTGACTCTGTATAGATCACAACTCTATGTCTAGAATGCTACGAGTATTCGCTCGAGTACTCACTCTTATCATTCGATTATGATCCAACTTATTTAACCTTTCCAGAATTAAATCAAGTCTAAGGATATACCATGCATTCATCCATGTCTAGAGCTTCCACGCATATATTTAAAATAATCCAAACCGAATAAAATAGTAGATCTACTCAAAATATCACAATGATCATTAAAAGTATCAAGATAAATCCAGTAATTCCAACCTAAAGGAAATTAGCTCATGGGTTGGGATTTAAAACCCAAAATCAAAATAACATTCAACATCATCATTAACAGTTTAGAAATCACAGAAATCAATTAATAGAATAAAGGTAGAACTGCAGAAAGCTTTTGCCACTCCAATTTTCACTTCAACGCTGGTGAATCGTGCAGAGCCCAAGGCTGATTGCTCGTCCCTTTTGTTGCGTTTCTAATTTTTCTCTTAAGCTGTTACCCTCTCCTTATTTTATGGAACTTTCACACGAGTTTTTTCAGAGCGAAAATTACTCTCCTAAATCCCCCTCCAAAATTCTCGTGTAAAAATCCCTCCTTCGATTCTTTTCTCTTTCCTCTTTTATAGGGTAGGTCCCCTCTCTCAACAACACTTTTCTCCCTCTTTTTCAGATGGATTCATATAGTATACATCTAGCTGGCTGAGAGTGATAAGGACTGAGTGCTGCGTCAACATTTTTCTGAAATTGCTTGGCATTTGTATTGATAATCTATCCAACCTTTTGCCATGGCAATATCTCACTTCCTTCATTCTCTTCTTGATTTTTCATCCTTCTTGCACCTGTTACATACAACAACCAATTCCCTTATCCCATCAGTAAAAGTAATATGAAATAAGATTTAAGGCACAATCCAAATGTTATTATGAAATATTCCACTTAAGTACAGGCATTTAATCAAGCTTAGAGGTTTGAAAGATAACTCTTTTCAAGAGTTATAAGCGACCCTAAAAGATATGGGCCCAACCAATGTGTCTAGAGAGGATGGTTTTCCTGCTTTATTTTTCGAAAGATGTTGGCACATAGTAGGGAGGGATGTTGTGGCTTTTTGCTTGGCTATCTTGAATGAAGGTATGGATTTCAACTATTTGAACATTACCAATATAGTTCCAATTCCTAAAATCCCCTACCCAATAAATTTAGGGAATTTTAGACCTATCAGTTAGTGTAATGTCCTTAATAAATTGGTAGCAAAGATGATTGACAATCATTTCAAAGATGTCTTGGAGTCGTGTATAGATAGTTCCCAAAGTGCTTTTGTTCTAAGGAGATTGATTTCGAATAATGTGTTGTTAGCTTATGAGATTTTGCATACTTTTCAACAAAAGAGAGTGGGGAAAAAGGGTTATGGCGGTAAAGTTGGATATGTGTAAAGCTTATGATAGAGTCGAATGGAAATTTCTTTGGGAGATGATGTTATGTATAGGGTTTGAATCAGCATAGGTTAGGGTAGTAATGAAATGTGTCACTTCTGTTTCATATTCGGTTATAGTTAATAGGAAAGATAGGGAGTTGTTTAGACCTTCTAGAGGACTTTGACAAGGCAACCCCTTGAGTCCGTGTCTTTTCTGGATCTGTAGCGAAGGACTATCAACTTTTATGAGGTTAGCAATGAGGGATTGGTTTATGAGAAGGGCAAAAGCAAGTAGAAATGGCCCTCAAATCTCCCTTTTGCTATTTGTCGATGACTGCATTCTCTTTGGATAAGCAAATGCTAATGGGGAGCGAGTTTTGAAATCGATGCTAAAGGAATATGAAAGATGTTCGGGGCAATGTGTTAACTACGATAAATCGAATGTATTTTATAGTTCCAATACTTCAGAAGGTGATAGACAACTTGTTTCCAACATTTTAGGTGTAAGATATTCAAACGATCTAGAAAGGTATCTCAGTCTGCCTAATATGGTTGGAAGGAAAAAAAATCTTTTGAAAACCTAAAAGTCCATTTTAAAAAAAGAATTGAGAGTTAGAGTGTGCAGTTTTTATCTTAAGGTAGAAAGGTCTTTATAAAGGCTATTTTGTAGACTATTCCAACGTACTCTACGGCGTGTTTTTTTGCTTCCGAAGACCCTTTGTGGTGAATTGGAAGGTATCATGGCTAAATTTTGGTGGCAAAAAGGACACAGTAGGAAGGGTATACATTAGTGTGGGTGGGATCATTTTTGTGAATTAAAAGAAGATATGGGCTTAGGGTTTCAAAATCTGTCAAAGTTTAACATTGCATTGTTAGCGAAGCAGGGTTGGTGTATTTTAAATTATCCAAATTCTCTTTTAGTGCATGTTTTAAATGCTAAATATTTATTAAACTCTGATTTCTTAACGCAAGGTTAGAGAGTCTACCTTCTCATACCTAAAAGAGCGTTTGGATAGCGAGGGGACTTTTACAGAATGGGCTATGTTGGAGGGTCGAAACTAGGGAAAGGATCTCAGTATGGGAAGATGTATGGATTCCAGAGCCTATTAGGTACAGATTAAATAGTAGCATTAGTATTGATGAGATAAATCTTGTTTCAGATTTAATTGATGCACAAACTAGAGAATGGAAGGGAGATCTTGTTGTCAATACCTTTTAAGAGGATATTGTGTAGAGAATTTTGCATCTCTCTTTGGAAAAAGAAGCTCACGAAGACATGATAGTATGGAGTGGAGAGCCCTTAGGGGAGTTCTCTGTGAGGAGTACTTATAAACTATTACAAAAAGGTACCTCTTATAATAATGATACTCAAATATAGAATGACCTTACAGATTTCTATAAAAAAATTATGGACATTACAAATACCCTTGAGAATTAAAATTAAAATGTGGAAACTTTCATAGAATTTTATTCCTCACTTTCGTAAATCTAAGCTATAAATGAGTCCTTATCGAAATATTATGCCCTAGATGTCTCGAAGCAGTAAAAAACACCAATCATATTTTCAGGGATTGCTTTACATCAATCGAGGCATGGGTAAATTTAAATCTTTCTTGGATACTTTCTAACCCAGTTCAAAATAGCTGGGAGTGGCTTACCTGGAGTTTTAGAAACAATACCAGTGAGCATCGTAGGTTGTTCTATTGTGGAGTGTAGGCAATCTGGACAAACAGGAATCAATTAGTGTGTGAGGGGAAAAAGTGTTCGAGTAAGGAAATCACAGATTGGGTATTAAGCTACATTAGTGAGATGGATAGGGTGGAAGAATAGAAGCATACCGGATCTCAGGTTCAAGCAAAATAGAGAATATAAAGATAAATTTTGACGCAGCCTTTGACATCAAGCAAGCCAGATCTGGTTCGGGGGTTGTGACCAGAAACACCTCGGGGGAGATCGTAGCCTTGAAATTGACCCTACATAGAATAGTTCTAACACCATTTGCAAGGGAGGCGTATACATGCCTTCAAGAAGTTTTATTAGGGGTTCATTTGGGGCTCAAATCGGTGACAATAGAGGGTGATTCGATAACAATAGGAAAGAAAAGTCAATTAAATACTCCAGAGAAATCAGTTATCGGGGCTATTAGAAGAGATATTCACTAGTGTAAAGGGTATTTTCAAAGGATAGACTTTCAATATGTCCTTAAAACAGTAAATTATCTCATGCATGTCCTTGTAACAGAAAGTATGAAGAAGGGGGAGGAAACATACCTTGAAAAAGAGGTTTCAAGCTTCATTAGACAAGAAATGAGGTGGAGATAACCAAGGGAACCCGATTAAGGAAGACCCATGTGAGGGCCGATATGGGAGACGAAAAGGCAAGAGAGAACGACTGATCTAAGGGAAATGCTGCTTTAGGAAACTGCAACTGACAAAAAAAGGGTATAAGGACAATTAATTGTTTTGGTGGTTGTCAGCTACATATCTAACTAAATGTTTGGTTTTTTTAATTTGTTAGTTTTTTAGGGCTTTTTGGTTAGTATTTTTTTATCTAAAGGACAATTTTCAATTCTATTTTGGGCCGATTTCTTTTTCGTTTTGGGCTGGTCTCATTTTTGGTTGAGGCTAGTTTTTTTTTGGAACTTTATTTCTTTTTGTTTTTCTTTTGAATAATCAATGTCCAGTTTGATATTTTTCAAAAAAAAAAATATTGATACCCCTTGAAAGAAATGATACCAAATTGACATTATGGCTTTTACAAATTTAGTTAAGTATCGGTCTGATATCAATACCTTTTTATAAGGTATCAATAAAATATGCATGGTATCAATATTTTAGCTCCAACAGTCACTGAATTTAGCATTTCTTACAAAAAAAGATTGATACCTTTTTGTTTGGTAGCGATACTTTTTTGGAGCATTTCCAACAGCTCCAACAGTGTATTAAATGCTTTGGTTTTCACATCCCTAATGGCTCTATTAACTACCACAACAACCTCAACGGTTGAAAATCAATTAGGGGGTATAAATACCAGCTTCTAAAGATCCTACAACAGGAAGAAAGCATATCCAAGCAAAAATCATCAATCAAACAACCTTTGTACTCAATACTTCCATAATTCTCTTGTACACACTTGTGAGCTCTTATTGTCTTTCTTTTGCTCAAGTGTATTATTGTCTATTTGTGTTTAATTGACAAATATTCTAATCTTATTAGGATTATCTATTTGTTTTCTTATTTGTAATTATTTGAGAGAGTTTATCTTAAAATTTTGGGTAGAAATCTTAATAGGGTTATAAGGTTAAACATTGTCCTCAATGGTTGAACAAATTAGTGAATTTGAGAAAATCCTTAGTTGTGAAAATCTAAGGTAATAGAGTAGGCAATTGGGGCTGAACCACTCTAAATCTTTGTGTTCATTGTTTCATTTTCTTTCCTTGCTTCCACCAAAATTTTTAAAGGCCAATTCACCCCTCCTCTTGGCAATTTCGGTTTGATTAATCGAACTAATAGGTTGATTTTGGTAAAGATTGAATTGTGAATTGGTATGCATTTTAAAGTGCTTGTGCAGGTTTTGATGTGTGCTAAAGGCACCTTTTGAACACTTTTTTAAGTTAAGCATGAAATGGGCACCAAAATGAAAGTTTTTTGATATTTTGGCACTAAGGTATCGATACCATGGTAAAGGTATCAATACTTAGCTTTTTTTTTCATTTAGTTTTTCAAACAAACAAAATGCTAAAACAATATCGATAGTGGTCTAAAGTATCGATACTCTACATCTGGGTATCGATACATTTTTCACTCTAATTAGTTTTTACAAAAGAAATAGAATCGTAAAACGGTATCAATACTAGAACATGACATCGATACTTGTAAGCGAGTATCGGTACCATAAGTTAAGTATCGATACTTATTGTTTTAAGGACGAATTTTTCAAACATGAAAGTTAAATTTAGTATCAGTACTTTTTAGGGGTATCAATACCTATTCAAGAATTTTGTAATTTTTGTAATTTGACCCTATTTCATGTTCAGTTTAACAATTAAGTTTTCGTAAATTAGATTGAGTCTCAGGAAAGTTTATTTATCATACAACGATTTATTTCAATATTTTTGTCGGTAGTTGCTCCGGCAACGGATGTGGCGTCCCAAAGCTCAGACCCGGCGATCGGGTCAAGTGAGGGTGTTACATCTTCATTTGATTTTGATTGTTTATTGTTGGAATACACCTTAAGAGACAAAAAAAATAAAAGTTAAATGAAGATTTGCTTTTTTGAAAATAATACTTCAAAAATTCCCCATTAAAAATAGAGAAAGATGAAGGGACGAGGGACGAGAAAGATGATGGGATGAAGGTAGGAAATTGGGAAAGGACAAATTTCCTTCTTAGTTAAAGATATATGCTTCGAGAAGGGTTAAACTCCAAAAAAGTGTTTTGCACGTTGAAAGAGAATAAATTAGTGGGAGAACTTGCTCCACTTTTCACGTAAAAACATGACCAATGATTACCTACCTTGATGAGAGATATATTTTATTAATTTAAATTTAAATCCTAATTAAGGGTATTTTAATCATAATAATACTTGAAATTTAAGTTCTATACATTTTGTACAATATTTTTCTATACAAAAACCATTTCCCTTTTATCAATTTAAAGTTTAAATTCTAATCAAGGATATTTTGGTCACAAAAATACCCAAAAATCTGGTTTTGTAATTCTATCCAATATTTTTTTTTTGTACAAAAATCATTCCCTTAAATTTTAGATTCAATCTTAAAAACTTCCCCTCGTATAAGAAAATCTGATTTTATATTAGTCTTTTCCTTCTTTCAAAGAATTCCAATGCTGTAGTTTTATATGGGTTAAATTACTATTTGGGGCTTAGACTTAGTCATTTTTTTTCACATTGGGGTTTGAACTTTTTTTTGGCCAAGTTAAGTCCTGAACTTGGCAATTGTTCTCACATTAGGGCTTAAACTTTTTTTTGGTCCAAGTTAAACCTTGAATTTAGTAA
>CM025145.1:20286644-20298718 GCA_013467495.1 Gossypium gossypioides | reverse complement strand
CTTAAAAATATAATATGCTCAAATTAATATAAAATAAGCCATTTTATGCATGAAAACTATATAATAAATATAAAATCACATTTTAATAATTTCTATGTCATAATTTCATATTTTCGCATTTTTCATTAATTTATTAAACAATTACTTGATTTTAACAACAAATTTAAGTAAAAATGTGATGAATTGTATAGGGAAAATCCTATATATTTTTCAGTTTACAATCCCCAATAGCTGTTACATGGCCTAGCACACTGCCTAGTTAGGCTGTTACATGGCCTAGCACACTGCCTAGTACACGGCCGTGTAAGGTTACTTCGAAGGGTACACGGCCTGGCACACAGGTGTGTGGCTTGGCTGTGTGACCTAAGTTAGTGAGTCGCACGGGCTAGGACACAGCCGTGTGTCCTTACATCAAATGCCCACACGACTGTGTGACCCCTACAGTGTTGAAAATTTTCCTTCTTTCCTGAAAAATTCTCTGAGTTTCTGATTTAGTCCCGACTTGTTTCTAATGCATATTTAGGGCCTTGAGGGCTCGTATAAGGGACAATATGTATGATTTGACTTGGTTTTAATATGTTCATTGATATGATATGAAATGTTTTAAATTTCTATCCGTTTGAATTGTAAACTCAGGTAATGCTCTGTAACCTATTCCGGCGACGGATACAGGTTACGGGTGTTACAATAAATGTTTTTAGATGATGTGTGGATATTTGCATGAAGTGAAAATACTATGTTGAAATGGTTATAAAAGTTATTTTAAAATGGTGGCATGCTAATAGAGTTGTCTTGGAATGTGACCGCCAAATATTGGTATTTGGTAGCGGATAATATCCGCCAATTGACTGTTCCCATTTGTGGATGGTATCCGCCAACAGATACTTCTAAAAGGGAAAATTGTATCAACCTACAATGGTGTGTCTTTTAAATGGTTTAATTTGGTCATGTAGTGTTGGTTGAACCTTGATGCGAGGTTGTACTTCTACAGAACTCACTAAGTTCTTATGAACTTACTTAGTTTATTTTTTTCTTTTTTTTCCAAGTGTTCAAGTTCTTATGAAACATCTACGGAACTCACTTAGTTTCTTATGAACTTAGATGCCAGAACCGCGAGCTCTTTCCTAAGCCATCACTTATTTATGCTTGTAACATGTATTCGTTAGAGATAGGATAAATGTTTGATTCTGCCAATTTCTAATTTAAAAACTTGTTTCTAAACAACTGATTTTGTACTCTTGGGTTCTTATGAGCAGTATTACTGGGGCACTCTGCCAAATTATTTAAATGGTGGCAGTCAGTCAATAATGAATTTTGAACTTCTAAATGAGAGTTAGCATATTTTATGCTCTCTATATATATATCAAGGGTTAAAGGGCTTCCACCAAATGTTTGATTAGACATTGTTTATTTGTACATAGTGTATTATCGTTTAAAGACCTCTCTTAAAGCCCATATGTCATTTGATATTTTGGGTTATCGCCATAGTTCGTAAAGTAGTTGTAATATCTCATTTTTCAGTGGTGTCGAAAATAGTGGTTTTAATTTCATAATTTCGACTAATGAGTCCATAAATTGTAGGTATTTAATATTTTTAGGATTATCTGATTGTTGTTTTAAGATTTGGTTAGCTAATTTTATTATTTAATTAGTTAATTAAAGAAAAATGATTAAACTATTAAAGTCATAAAATCTAGTTGTAATTGAATTATAGTGATTAAATGGTGTAAATCACATAGGTGGAATGGCTTACTTGGAAATTATACCAATCTTATTTAATACTGACGATTTAAGGATAGATTTTAGTTAACATATATGTTTAGTTTAAGGGTAATTATGTAATTTAATAATTTTAAACTTAAGAAAAAAATAAAATAAAACATTCATCTTCTTCCTTAGTGGATTTTTCCATCGAAAATTGAAGGTTCAAAACACCATTGAAGGGTTTGGTGGTTCGGCTAGCTTGTAACACTTGCATGGTAAGAATTTGTTACCCCTTTTTAGTAATTTTTATGTTTTTAAGATCGTTACAACTAGATCCAACTAACCTGTACCTTCGTTTTTGAAACTGTTAAGGACTTTGGATTTTACCATTTATGGATTCTTGTTGTTCATGATGTTAAATAATGGATTTGAAGTATTGGTTGTTGATTATGACTAGTTTGTAAAGTAATTTTGTTAGTTTTTGGCTAAATGACTAAATTGATTGAATATTAAAATTTATAGGGAATTCTTGAGAATTTAGAATAATTGTAGGCTATAGATGTATGGGTGAAAATTCGGTTAGCATGAGAAGTTGTAAAACAATTATTAAATTTAGAATTTCGGGTTTAGGAACTAAATTGCAAAAAATGTAAAAGTTTAGGGAAAATATGTAAATATGGAAAATTTTAAGGGACTCATGCATTGAATTGAGTTTGAAATGCATGTGAATTTAATAAATTGAATTTAGTTACTATATAGATCAAGAACCGAGTGAAAAAGACAATAACCAAGGAAAGGAGAAAATTGTGAAATATTCCTTGCATTTTAACTGAAAGTGGATAGTAGGTAAGTTCATAGTGAAATGATATGTTGATGCAGGTTTCTTTATGATTATATCATTATTTACTAGTAAATTGTATATATATATGAAATTTCATTAGTTACCTATGTACTATTAAATGTTGCAAATAAGTATATATGAAAATGAATAATTTGTGGTGGCAATTCTTGTGATTGCACATTATTGAAATGAATGAACATTTTTTATAGTATGCATACAGAAATAATGAAGTGCCTTTGAATGATGGATATGTATGGATGCAATGAAATTACGTATAGTGCTTGGCTGAATGTAGTAAACGCTTAGGATACGATTAGTATGCCAATAGGGTTTGAACGCGCACTTGTACAAGTTTGCACTTTTGTGCCTCTATTCACACTTTGGTGTCTCTATTACACTTCGATTCCTCTGATTGCACAATCATTCCTCTATATGCACTTTGGTGCCTCTGTTACGCATCTACAATGCCTCTGGTGTGGTGTAGTCACCCGAGTATCTGAGTTAAGTTACTATAGTTCATTGAGCTAGGTGTTAATTGATTTACAGCTTAATTACTTACTTAATGCATTTTTATAATTATGATGTTATTACGTAATAAATATTGCATTGAAACTTTTACTTATGTATATGGAAGGTTACATTGATATATTTTTATTGATGGAACCAGTAAACTCTTGGAAAGTTATTATGTTATACAATAATAAATACTAATATGGTTTGAACTTGTATTTGGTTATCAAGAATTAGAAATTATCTTCTTGTTTGTTTTCTTAATGAAGTTGTCATTTTGCAATGTGACTAGACAAATCGACTTAGAGCTCACACTGTCTATGTAACAGCCATTTTCAATGAAACCAGAACAGTGATTTTGGGACCACAAATCTAACGCTAAAATATTTATTTTATTAATATTTTAATGATTACAGCACGATAGTACCATCATATAACAATTCCGTTAAGAAATTTTAATATTTACATGTTCAATTTGATAAAAAGGACTAAATTGCTTAAAGTACAAAAGTTGAGTTCCAGTGGCTAAAGGTATTAAATAGCTATAGAACCTTAAAATATAGGTCCTTAAGTAGTGATTAGACCATAAATATTGATAGTGGAATATGAGCTTGGTATTTTTCAAAATTGTAATAAATTCAAAGGTTATAAAGGTAAATGGTAAATAAATGATAATTAAATAAAACAAATCAACTATCATCTTTATTTCTTCAATTAAGAACCAAAAATTAGGGCTTGTGGAAGCCATTGTTGAGCTTGAGCTTGTGACAACAAGTTCCTTACTAGATTGGTATGTATTTTATCCCATTTTTAATCATTTTTATGTTTTCGAGATCATTTTAGCTTAATCTAGCTAGCCTGAGGACTAATTTGTGAAACTGTCAAACTATTAGGATTTTTCCATTGATGAATGTGTAAGAGTTTTGATGTCTTATGGAAGAAAATGGTTAGTTGTGGATAGATAAATAACTTTTGTTAAGTGAACTTTTATGAAATTGGCAAATAGGGATTTAATAGAAAAATAGAAAACTATACATGGTGAAATTGTGAGATGAAAGAAATATAGGACTTGTTAGGGACCTAATTGATATTCAACTATGATGGGTTGCGGTTGAATTTCATAAATTTTCATTTTTATGAGCTTGGGACTAAAGTGAAAAGAAATCAAAATTTTAGGGTAAAAAAAGTAATTTTACGAACATGTAAATTGCGATTGCATTGAATAGAATAGTTATTGATTTGGTTGAATTTATTTACTTAGATCAAGATAAATCTCAACCGGATCTAAATCTAGGAAAGGCAAAAATTGCGAATTAACCAATCGTACACCTACGCGATAGTTGTTGATGTAAGTTCATAGTAATTAAATTATATCATTTGATTTACTTATTTATTTGTATTGTATAATCAAGTAGTTAATTATTATATAATTATACCCCTGATCGCACTTATGTGCCCTTATTGTACTTTGGTACCCCTGATCGTACTTACATGCCCCTGTTGTACTTTGGTACTCTAATTGCACTTATGTGCCCTTGTTGTACTTTGGTACCCCTAATCGCACTTACGCGCCCCTGTTGTACTTTGGTACCCTGATCGCACTTACATGCCCCTGTTGTACTTCAGTACCCCTGATTGCACTTATGCCCCTATTGTACTCCGGTACTCCTGATAGCACTTTTTTGTCGTGGTTACATTTTAGTAACATTAATTAAATAAAATAAAAGTTCATGAATTTAATGTTAAGTTAATTAAATTGCTATCTACTTACTAAGGTTTATAAGCTTATACATGTTTGTGTCTCGTTTTGTAGATTACTTTTGCTGTCTGGGGACAGATCGAAACTACGGCTCACACTATCCATTATCGTTAGTAGCTCTTGAACTCTTTTGGGATTGTGGCATGTATATGTGCCTATAAGTATATATGTATATGTGTCTAGTTCATTTTGGTATAAAAATGAATTATTAAGTTATGTGTTTGGACACTTTGTTTCTAGGTTGTACATATGTATCTTTTGACTTGATAAATTGGTATGGATGAAATCACTTATGAATGGTTTAATGTTATGAATTTAAGTTGTTATGCTAGCATTTGTATTTGAATAGGTGTTTGAATAAGTAAAGATGAAAGACTAGTTTGAAAATGCATGTTAAAAAGGTTATGTTTTATGTTTTAAATGTGGATTCGGTATCTTTGCTTTTAATGGCATATAAGTCTATTGGTGCTACTAGTGAAATGATACAAATGGTACCTTTTTGGTGTTTGGTTGTTAGGTAATTTAAGTGGCATATGTTGAAGTAAATTTAGTTTAGAATTTAATGAATATTATTTCGCCAAATTAAGTACATAGTTACATGTTTATATGTTGACATTTGAGGTGTCTATGGGCATATTGGTTGTATGTTACTATACCATATGTATATAGCATGATTTTTCATGATTTTGGTGCCTTGTTATAGCTTGTATATATATGAAATTTTGGATGTAGGTACATGCCAAAATGGGTGAGAAAAATGGCTTGTAAAATAGCCTATTTTCGTCCACACGAGTAGAGACACGGGCATGTGTCTTAGCAATATGCCCCCTATAGTTTTCAAAGGGTTCAAGTCAAGCTGTTACACGGCCTGGTTCACGGGCATGTGAGGTTACTTTGAAGGGTACACGGCCTGGCACACGGGCATGTGGCTTGGCCGCGTAACCCAAGTCAGTGAGTTACATGGGCACGGACACAAGCTAGGACATGGTCGTGTGTCTTTATTTCGAATGTCCACACGGTCGTGTGACCCCTGCACTGTAGAAAATTTTTACTATTTCTTAAAAAATTCTGAGTTTATGATTTAGTCCCAACTTGTTTCTAACGTGTTTTGAGGGCCTCGATGGCTCATATAAGGGACAATATGTATGAATTGGATTGGTTTTAACATGAGTATTGATATGGTTTGTATTCGTTTGAAATTATGTTTGTTTGATTTGAAAACTCTGGTAATGATGAACCAATGGTTCAACGAGTTTAAACAAGCAAAAATGGCTACTCCACCTCCTTCACCCCCTGTTGTGCCTCCTCCGGCACCCCTGAATACTACCACCCCTATACTGGTGTTGGCTACTCATTTATCCATAGATAAGGTTTAGAAATGTGGAGCGGAAGAGTTCAGAGGTACAATAAATTATGATCCGTCAAAAGCGGAGTATTGGCTATTAAATACAAAAAGAGTTTTTGCAGACTTATTGTGTACCCCTGAAGATTGCTTGAGATACGCGAGGCATATTTGTGGTGGCATTCCTTAATCATGATGGTATCAGATGATCGAATTAATTGGGACTTCTTCCAAAGTGAATTCAAGAAAAAGTATGTTAGTCAATTGTTTATCAATCGAAAAAAGAAAGAATTTCTCTAATTAAAGCAAGGAAACCAGACTATAGCTTAGTATGAATGAGAATTTGTGAATTTAAGCAAATATGCTCATAAAATTGTATCGACCGGGGAGGAAATCTGTATCAGATTTGAAGATGGGTTGAACGATGAGATGTGGTTGGCTGTAGTAGCACTAATGTTACGAGAATCGGTAGGACTTTCCGAGTGAGCACAGAAGGTTCAAGAGATTTGTAAAAGTAAACGACAGTCAAATTTAAGATTCAGAGACTATATTAAGAGAGGGTCATTCAAGCCTACTCAGTCATCTCCCTCAAAGAAATTTAAAAATGACACTAATCGATCAGTTGCTCCTTTAGAATTTGTTAACCGAGAGAAATTCAAACAAAGTAATTTCCAGTCAGTCAATACTCCAGCAGTGAGTGTTGGAAGTGTAAGAAGTGTGGAGAGAACCATCCTGATGTGTGATGACTGTAATAAAAGACATTTTGGTGAGTGTCGATCAAAATTAGGAGCTTGTTTCCGTTGTGGAGCTACCAACCACTTTCTCCGTAATTGTCCTAAGAAGCAAAGCGATTTTGGTAATCAATCAAATAAGCTCGAAGCAACCTCTCATAAGGGTAGAAGATCTGAAAATGCTAGAAATACTACTCCTGGTCGAGGAAAGAATAGTGAGATGAATGAACCATCGAAAGCAAGAACACCGACTAGAGCATATCCAATCCGAGCTCAAGAAGAAGTTATAGCTCTAGATGTTATTATTGGTAATTTTTCTCTCTTTGATATTAATGTATATGCATTGATTGATCCTGGATCAACTCATTCGTATATATGCACTATATTAGTAGACAAAAAGAAAATACCTGATGAATTCACTACGTATACTATTAAAGTTACAAATCCTTTAGGTCGATATGTTCTAGTTAATCAGTTATGTAGGTCTTGCCTACTGAAAATTAGGGGTTATAACTTTCCCGCTAGTTTGATGCTATTACATTTTGATGAATTTGATGTGATTCTGGGAATGGACTACTAACTCAGCATGATGCTATTGTGAATCGTAGAAGAAAATATATTATGTTTAAATGTTCGGATGGTAAACGGGTTCGAATTGAATCAGACAAACTAGATGATACACCTAGTATAATCTTTGTTATGATGACACAGGAATATGTTAAAAAGGGTTGTGAAGTATATCTCGCTTATGTAGTTGACTCTAGAATCTCTGAAATAAAACTAGCATCGGTTCCAGTGGTGTGTGAATTCTCGGATGTGTTTCCAGAAGAGTTACCTAGGCTACCTCAGACTCGGGAGGTTGAGTTTGGAATTGAGTTGATGTCGAGAATATCCCCGATATCCATAGCACCATACAAAATGGCACCTACAGAATTGAAAGAGTTGAAAGCACAGTTACAAGAGTTGACAGATAAAGGCTTTGCTCAGCCCAGCTTTTCTCCTTGGGGTGCTTTTATTTTATTCGTTAGGAAGAAAGATGCATCTATGCAAATATGTATCGATTACCGACAACTCAACAAAGTGATAATATAGAACAAAAACCTATTGTCGCGTATTGATGATTTGTTTAACAGTTGAAAGGTGCAACAGTATTTTCGAAGATTGATCTTCGTTCTGGCTACTATCAGCTGCAAGTTAAAGATTTGGATATGCCAAAAACTTCATTTTCAGAACTAAGTATGGACATTATGAATTTTTAGTGATGTCGTTTGGTTTAACCAATGCTTATGCAATTTTATGGACCTGATGAATAGAATTTTCAAATCATATCTAGATCGATTTGTTGTGGTTTTCGTCGATGATATTTTGGCTTATTCACGGAATGAATCCGAGCATGCTGAACATCTGTGAATTATTTTGTAAATTTTACGTAAAAAACAATTATTTGCTAGGTTTAGTATATGTGAATTCTGGCTACAAAAAGTTTGTTTTCTGGGACATTTTGTGTTGGCAGATGGCATCAAAGTAGATCCAAGCAAAATTTTAGCTATTGTTGATTGGAAACCTCCAAAAAATATATCTAAAATTAGAAGTTTTCTGGGACTAGCTGGATATTATAGAAGATTTGTCAAAGGATTCTCGATGATAGCTACAGGATGACGTGACTATTACAGAAAGATGTAAAATACGAATGGTCCAAAAAGTGTCAGCAAATTTTTGATTAGTTGAAAGCACTGTTGACCGAGGCACCCGTTCTAGTTCAGCCTGAATCGGGTAAAGAATTTTTGATTTCCACTGATGCATCTTTAAATGGTTTAGGCTGTGTTTTGATGCAAGAAGGCAAAGTAATAGCTTACGTCATGACTTAGAGTTGGCAGCTATCGTGTTTGTACTGAAAATTTGGCAACATCATTTTTATGGCAAAAAATGTCATGTATTTACCGATCATAAAAGTTTGAAGTATTTGATGTCACAGAAAGATTTGAACCTGAGACAGTGCAGGTGGCTTGAACTATTGAAAGATTATGATTTGATCATTATTATCATCCAAGTAAAGCGAATGTAGTTGCTGATGCTCTGAGTAGAAAGTCTTTATTTGCTTTACGAGCGATGAATAAGCAACTAACATTATATGATGATGATTCAATCTTAGCCGAGTTGGAAGCTAGACCAGTGTTTTTAGAGTAAATCTGCGAGGCTCAGAAGTGTGATGACGTATTACAAGCTAAACGGGAATAGAGTGAGTCAACTTCTGACTTCGAATTTCATATTGGATCTAATGATTGCTTATTATTTAGAGGCAGAATTTGTGTATTGAAGAATCCAGAGATCATTCGGATGATATTGCACGAAGCTCACAGTGATAACTTGTCTGTTCATCCGGGAAGTAATAAGATGTACAATGATTTGAAACAGATGTACTGGTGGCCGGGAATGAAATGTGAGATTTTTGACTTTGTAACGAGATGTTTAGTATGTCAACAAGTTAAAGCTGAACATTAGGTACCTTTTAGTTTATTGCATCCAGTGATGATACCGGAGTGGAAATGGAATCGAGTCACTATGGACTGCGTATCGGGTTTGCCCCTATCTCCGAGAAAGAAAGATGTCATTTGGGTTGTCGTTGATCGTTTGACGAAGTCAGCATATTTTTTTTGGTACGTACAGATTACTCCCTTAAGAAAATAGTTGACTTATACGTTTCTGAGATTGTCAGGTTACAGGAAGCTCTACGTACGCGGTTGTATTTTACTACTACATTTCATCCTCAGACCGATGGTCAATCCGAGTAATACATATTAGAGTTTGAAGGTAACTCGGAGAAATATTTACCGTTAGTTGAATTTGGGTACAATAATAGTTTTCAATCAAACATAAAGATGGCACCATATGAAGCTTTGTATGGTCATAAATGTCGAACTTCATTATATTGGACTGAGTTCAGTGAGAAAAAGATACACGAGGTTGATTTAATTCGTGAGACTGAAGAAAAAATAAAAATGATCCGAGATAGTTTGAAAGAAGCTTCAGATCGACAAAAATCATATGCGGATCTTAAGCGTAAATATATTAAATTTCAATTTAGTGATAGACTATTCCTGAGTGTGTCGCCCTGGAAGAAAGTTCTTCGGTTCGATCGCAAAAGAAAGTTAAGTCTGCAATTTATCAGGCCATATGAGATTACTAAAAGAATCGGACCTTAGGCGTATCGGTTAACTTTACCGTCAGAATTAGAAAAGATTCATGATATCTTTCATGTGTCTGTTACGATGGTACTGATCTGACCCTTCAGTTGTTATCTCCCCGACAGATGTCGAGATTCAGCCTGATATGTCCTATAGTGAGAAACCGATTAGAATTCTAGCACAAGAGGTGAAAGAATTGAGAAATAAGAACATAGCTTTAGTAAAAGTTCTCTGGCAATGGCACGAAATAGAATAAGGTACCTGGGAACCCGACGAAGCTATGAGGGAGCAATATCCAAACCTCTTTTCTGGTAAGAATCTTCGAAGACGAAAATTTCTTTAAAGGGAGTTGTAACAGTCATTTTCAGTGAAATCGAAACAGTGGTTTTGGGACCAAAAATCTGGCATTGAAATATTTATTTTATTAATGTTTTAATGATTAAAGCATGATAATAGCGTCGTATAAAAATTTTGTTAAGAAATTTTACCGTTTACGTGTTCAATTTGATAAAAAAGACTAAATTGCATAAAGTACAAAAGTTAAGTTCTAGTGGCTAAAGGTATTAAATAGCTGTGGAACCATAAAATATAGGTCCTTATGTGGTGATAAGACCATAAATATTGATAGTGAAATATGATGGCATGGCATTTTTCAAATTTGTAATATATTAAAAGGTTATAAAGGTAAATGGTAAATAAATGATAATTAAATAAAACAAATCAAGTATCATCTTTATTTCTTCAATTAAGAACCGAAAATTAAGGCTTGTAGAAGCCATTGTTGAGCTTGAGCTTGTGGCAACAAATTCCTTGCTAAATTGGTATGTGTTTTGTCTCGTTTTTAATGATTTTTATGTTTCTGGGATCGTTGTAAGTTAATCTAGCTAGCCTGGGGACTAATTTGTGAAACTATCAAACTATTAGGGTTTTGCCATTGATGAATGTGTAAGATTTTTGATGTTTTATGCAAGAAAATGGTTAGTTGTGGATAGATAAACAACTTTTGTTAAGTGATTTTTTATGAAATTCGCAAATAGGGATTTAATTGAAAAATATAAAAGTATACATGGTAAAATTGTGAGATAAATTAAATATAGGGCTTGTTAGGGACCTAATTGATATTCGGCTCTAATGGGTTGTGGTTGAATTTCATGAATTTTCATTTTTATGAGCTAGGGACTAAATTGAAAAGAAATCAAAAGCTTAAGGTCAAAAGAGTAATTTTACAAATATGTGAATTTGGACTGAATTGAATAGAATATTTATTAAATTCATTTAATTTGTTTATTTAGATCAAGATAATTCTCAACCGGATCTAAATCGAGGAAAGGTGCAAATTGTGGATTAACCAATCGTAATCCTACGCAATAGTTGTCAATGTAAGTTCATAGTAATTAAATTATATCATTTTATTTACATATGTATTTGTATTTTATAATCAAGTAGTTAATTATTATATAATTATACCCCTGATTGCACTTATGTGCCCCTGTTGTACTTCGATACCCCTGATCGCACTTACGTGCCCCTGTTGTACTTCAGTACCCTGATCGCACTTACGTGTCCCTGTTGTACTTTGGTAACCCTGATCGCACTTACATGCCCCTGTTGTACTTCGGTACCCCTAATCGTACTTACACCCCTATTGTACTTCGGTACTCCTAATAGCACTTTTTTGCCGTGGCTACATTTTGGTAACATTAATTAAATAGAATAAAAGATCATGCATTTAATGTTAAGTTAATTAAATTGCTATCTACTTACTAAGTTTTATAAGCTTATATGTGTTTGTGTGTCATTTTGTAGATTACTTTTGCTGACTGGGGACGGATCGAAACTACGGCACACACTATCTATCATCGTTAGTAGCTTTTGAACTCTTTTGGGATTGTGGCATATAACACCCCTTACCCGAGTGATAGTCGATCACTAGCTCGTAATCTTTAATCAACTCTAGCCATCTTCTTTGCCTCAAGTTCAAATCTTTCTGAGTCATCAAGTA
>CM025145.1:20241609-20254067 GCA_013467495.1 Gossypium gossypioides | reverse complement strand
GATGATAGTTTCTCCATTTCTAGTGCGTATGAGGTGACAGCCCGTAACGTGAGAACACAACCGTTTGAGAATGAAGGGAAGTGGTGAGCACTTCGGAAAGCTAAAAATCCCACCAAAGATCAAGTGTTTCCTCTGGAAATGTGCTAGCAATATTCTACCTACCACTAATTTTTTGAACCGAAGGGGACTAAATGTTCTTAACATATGCCATTTTTGCAATAATAGCCCTGAAACTTTATCCCATGTGTTAAGGGATTGTGGCATTGTTAGTAGTTGGTGGGCATTGCTTCATGACCATAAAACTTGCCATCTGCTAGCGGTGATTAGATGGAATGGTTGTTCGCTAATCTTTTGTCGAAACATTGGATTGCCAGTCCTAAACTCCCATGGTATCTTGTTTTCTCATTCACTTTATGGGAACTTTGGCTTAGTAGAAAATCGTTGGTTTTTAGTAGAAGATCAGGATAAGGAGAATTTAGATATAAGGTGGTGGCCAAGGCTTGTGAATTTTTAGCCATCAATTCTTCCATTCATATTCGTTACCCGCCTTCCTCTATAGCAGTCAAGTGGCAGCCGCCGAGCATCGGATGGAAGAAATTGAACACTGATGGCTCTGCCATTGGGAATCCAGGGAGAGCAGGGGCGGGTGCCTTAATTAGGGATCATGACTATATCTGGGTTAAGGGTTGCTACAGGTTCATCCCCAAGGCGAACAACATCGAAGTGGAACTGTGGACGCTTAGGAACGGACTTACATTAGCAGTGGACTTAAATCTATCCTACTTAGGGATTGAAGTTGATGCAACTGCAATTATTAATTTCCTATCTAATTTATCAACTGTTAACTCTTTGTTGGCTTCTCTTATTGATGATTGCAGGATGCTTTGGACTATTATCCCGAATACTAGAGTTAAACATGTTTTTAGAGAAGGGAATCGGAGTGTTGATGCTTTGGCTAATCTCGAGAGCAGGTCATTTTGTAACCAGCCCCATGAAGCTATTTTGTCGACTGTTTTAGCTGAGGCATGGGACCTCCTGTTTGGCGTTGTATTCTGTAGGATTTTGAACTTGGTTTTATGTTATAAAGGGCTTTCTTTTTTCTACCAAAAAATCTCAATAAAAAAACTAAAAAAAGCGACATGAAACTATTTTCATTATACTATCATGTGATGCTTGACGACTATGGTACCAAAATTGCCTGCACTATTTTTTATCTGTAAGAATGTAAACATTAAGGTAGAAGAAAATAAAGCTAAAGCATATACTCCCTTTGCTGACTAAAGAGATTCCCACTCAGCATCAGATAGCTATAATTTGAAGCCTGACAGATTTGAAGTGTGCATTTATCAGTGCGCTACGCTTTGTGAGGACTACTTTTATGGTAAAACTTTGTACCTAAGAAAATATCGATTAAAGGATATAAGCACACAGAGGGAGGAAACTGTTCTGCTTTCTATCTACTGCAGACCAGAAATGTGAGAGGTACGGGTTTTGGTTTTGAAGATTCATATTTTTTCTGTTGTAACATTTTTAAAATATATACAATGATCTAATACTTGTAAACCAACAAAAGTTTTATAAGTAATCAAAAATTATAATACTTGGATTACTTTGGAAGAATTTCCCTTTTCTCATTCATCATTTAATATTCAAATATTGTTCTATAAAAAAATACTATAGAAATTCTTTATAGAATATGATACTCTTACTATGCTCTACTCAATATTTAGTGGATTGTTTTTGTCTGTGAAAAACATAGCCACACAGCCACTGATTGGATTTTATTATATCATCAGAGTTTATTTCTTAATAACTCTTTTGCACAACAAAATATGGTAAAAACAAATAAAACTTAAAAAAAAGTGACATGATTTCACACTTTAAAACCTTAGCTTTAATTTTATATAAATTTACCGTACATGAGGTTTTTTTTATTAGTTTGTAAACAATTGGCATATTTGCTGTTATTCCATGCTTCGGTAGTAAAGGGTAAAATAATAAAGTAAAAGAAGTGTCAATCACCCTATTGTTAGACAGAACAGGAAAACACACAGAAACAAAAGACCTCTCGAGTTGCACTGACATTTAAACTTATCAAACCACACCACTAAATAGACATTAAAAAAGAGGACTTATTATTTTTTTTCTTTTAGATTGATGATGAAGCACGACTACTTTGTCCAAGTGTAGATGGCCTAGGACTGGGAGTTTGCTTTAATTCAAGTACCTTCTCTGTTTTTCCCCTCAGTTGACTAATCCGAGGACTATAGGCATTTTGCAAGACCCCTGGGCTGTAAGAAGGTTTTATGTCCCCTACTGAAGATGGAGTTGTACTTGATACTTTAGGACTCTGTGTACGCCGGATTTCTCCACGGCTTCTTGTCATAATTTCATCTAGAATTTCTAAACCATCGCTATTAGTAGTTGTTGCCTGCCTTTCTTGGTCCTGTCCAGGATACAAACATCATAATGTATCAGGAAAGATCTAAGAGAGCAGTCTGATCCATAAAATGAAAATATGCTCTCTTTATGCCATTCAAATATCGGCAACAGTGTATACAGTTGCAGATAAGTTGCCAAATGCAGTTTTGAATCCAGTTATGGCTATAGAGGACAAAGTGAATCAAACACTAATAGCAGCCTGAGCTACGAACAAATCCGTGATGAGCTAAAGTGAGGTTTAGAAAGCATACTTCAAATGTCATGTTGTACGCAATGGCTGGAGCTTCCTCATATTCTGCGGCATCAAGGTCCTGAAGATGGGCACCTTTGAAAAACTTGGGGAGCAAATATTGGCGCACTGGCACAAGAAGCATGATCAAAAGTGGGAAAAGGACCCCAGCTATTGGGATCCATGTTATGCCAAAGCATACTAGCAAGTAAACTGTCTGGAACAAGGTAAAGGTGGCGATAGTTTTGAAAGGTACAATCTCAACAAAGGTTGCATGAGAATCCTCCAATACCCTGACACAACAGATCATGCAGGAATTCAGATATCTAATCTTCAAAGAAAAAAAGCAAGTCATAGTATTAGAGCAGAACTATTCAGATTATTCATCTTTTATGAGCATTACTTGATGTGAGAAATGACTGTCTACATACAAGACAGTTTTTATGACAAGCTATGATGTGAAATGAGCATTAGAATACAACTGTCTACATACAAGAGCCATGTACTAGGAAGAGGAGCACGTGCTAACTTTGGCTACATAACGACTACAACAGCTAGTACTCAAAAGAAAAAGGAAGTTAAAAGAGGGGAAGAAACAGAAACATACTTGTATCGCCGACCTGGAGCAGTGAAAAGCAGCAATATTCTCTCCCAAAATTGATTTCCTGGCAAGCTTTCGATGGCCATGAAAGCAAAATAACCCCAAAGAACAGAAGTGGGGATCTTCTTAAGTAGAGGCATAGCAGCAACACACCCACCAACCATCAATGCCTGAAGCAAGTTACTGAAACGTTGTTCTTTGACTTCTACAGGTAAAAGCTCATCGATTTCCTTATCAACATCAAAAATGGTCCCGTCAACAGGTGCATCAATGTTACCAGTACTTGAAGCCAGTTGGACAGTGGATTCTTTCAGTTCTTTCAGTCCCTATTTTAACTAAAAGGTAAGGGCGGCAGGGGACCATAATAGATGGTGAAAATCAAAATTATGAATACAAATTAATCTACCAGAGTGGATGGAAGCTGATAGACAAGTGGAGTCTGCATCTCATTGTATGCCTCTTGCATGCTTTGATATAGTTGACTCAGGCTTGAATTTTTACTAATACTTTTCCGGGCAGTTGATACAAGCTTATTATGCAAAAGCTGTTACCAATAAAACAAAAGAACAAATCACAATGATTCAGATATGAAAGCAGAACTGTCTGCATTAATAATCAGAAATATAGTTAGAAGACAACAAAATATCATAGGAAACTGGAAATTTTGCTCCCAATATGTAAGAAACTTGTTCGAGCTTCTGTGTCTTACCCTCAGGAGACATAAATCTAATTTTAGAAATTACTTTGTGAAACGTTAACAAAACAGTACAATGAACAAGGAAAGACAAAGAAGAGTTGGGTGGCCAATTCTTGTAACCACATACAGAATAATAGAAATTTCAGTTAAATTATGTTTGAGCTTGACACATAATACATTTGTATATTGTCAACTCGCAAACCATCTATACCTGATGTTTAAGAGTTGCTAAACTTTTTGTATGCATAGGGGACTGTGGAATAACACCATTAGATGGTGGAATGCCAATAAGACCGCATAATATAACCTGGTCAAATCATATTTAGAGTTAAGACAAAAAAATAAAAATAAAAGCTTTCTGCAGAAAAGAACAACATTTGTTATGTAATAGGTTCATCATTAAAAAAAAAAATTAAGCATGATAATGGCGCACCAGAAAACCCAAAAGAAGAAGGTCATAATGGTATGAAGGTGGCTTTTTCAGATTGAACTCTTTCTGTTGAGCAAGTTGAGATGCTACACTGTGGTCAAAATAGTAAAGGACGGCAATCATGGTTGCTGGTATAAATGCCCCAACTATGTAAAGAGGGGGCACATTCACCATTTCCTGCAAACTCACAAAAAAGAAATGAGTCTCTTGGCAGGTTTTGAAGGAAATTCAACAAAAATTAGCTCCTACGAAGGGAAGGCAGTAAACTGATGCTAAAGATTTGAAAACCAAAAAAGGATTCACCTTGATAACAGTCCAATTAGAATATGCACCGGGAGACCATGGGTTTGGACTGAAAAGACGCCTTGGAATACCTCTTGGAACATCATTAACGGGTATGTAGGAAACAGCAGTCCACAAAAGCACCATAAGTGGCACCCCATAATCTGCTACAAAACCTCGAAGCCAGCCTATCAAAATAAGATACATAAGTCAGTGAAATAAGTAAGGAAGACAAAAGTATGAGCTTTCTCTAACCAGGGAACTGAACAAAGAGATAACCTAATGATGAAAGAAAGATCTAGACAGTAATTGGGTTACGGAACTATTCTTAAAGTGGAAAAAACGAATGTAACAGCCTCTAATAAATTGGAAATACACTCCAATACCTGTTCCATAGCGCCAGGATCTTGCTTTACGGCTCTTTAGTGCAGTAAGGAGGAGCCCAAAGGACAGAACCAGTGCAAACATTCCATTCCCAAATCGCCAAGAAGCCTGCAATGCTGTTTGCTCAGGATTTTCTCTGTGAGGAATGCCAAACTCCTCCACAATTCCCTGTAGAATTCAATTCATTATGTTCAAATTTAGCAAATTCTTGGGAGGGAATGTATGAGAAAAGTATCAGTACATTTTAATTTAAAAAAAAAAACCAAAATAACACTAGAAAAAAGTAAGTGACACTTAAAAGCCTGTACATAAAAATTTCAGTTATCCTGATCATAAGAATAGATCATTTCATTTAATAATGTTAACTATATAAGGGTACTCACCCGAATAGCTTGCTGCATGAAAAGCATCGCAATTAGTAGACCAAATAATTCACCAGCAACACGTGTAAAACGATTTATTATAGAACATGCCCCTAAAATTGCCAATATGAAAAGCAAAAGTGCCGTCCAGACACAAACCCTGATAGTCCATCAAAGTAAAGAAAAAAGCTCAGTGCCATCAGACAACCTATCTGGTTCAGTACTCAAGTATGCTGGAATCAAAGAAATACCATCCAGTCCAGGCTAAGAAGAGTTTATGCCCCAAATCTTTTCGGTCCTTTGCAAAGTTGAACATAAACGTATACATCAATACTGTTGGTTCTGCAACTCCAAGTATGAGCAAGGGCTGTCCTCCAACAAGTGAATGAATGATTCCACAAAGTGCTGTCGAAGCAAGAGTTTGTACTGCAGTCAAACTTCCATCTAAAATAACAAGAAAGTATCACTGAGAAATCATGACAAACACAGCAGAACATGTTATGCATGTATAATTGTCTAGTCCCCACCTGTATTTCTTTCCAACTGCTCTCCGAAGGATATAACTGGAATTGCCGAAGCAAAGAATATATATGTCGTTGGAGCAAGAATCCTAAACAATCAAAAACTAAATATGTTATATCTTTAAAAAGCATTACTTTGAAATGATAGTTGCCTTTTTAATAATGATGTTCACAAGCTTCAGATAATTCTTCGTTGAGCTCATTGTATCCTTTGCATAAGTGGAGCTGGGCAATGGATGTTACAAACCTGATACCTGCACTTAAGCCACCAGTCCAGTCTTGCTTGTAGCATAAAAGCCTTCCTTTCAGATCATTCTTGATTCCACGGAAGGGAACAAAAGTTTCTTCCATGGTACCTCAATGTTGACTTTTCTTTCACCTTCTCAGTTGACAGAACTCAATGAAAGACAGAATACAAGACACAACACACTGAAAAAGATTGAAGGACTCGAGAGGCCAGTACGGAAACTAAAGTTGCATAAGGTAAGATAATTAAGTTGGTGAAATTATGGGTATACAGATAACATTTGGCTGGTCATTGTAGGAGAAAAATGATGGGAGTTTATCATTTTTCCTATGTGTAAATTGACCCTTGATAAGGGCAGTAACTAAATATTCAGAATAAATAAACTTACATTTCAATGAATGTGTAAAGAATGATTTAGATATATTCCTATGAAAAGAATCAAATTAGATACGAATCAAAACACCTGAAATTCAGTTTGTCTGCAAAAAAAGTCAAGGGGGCTAAGTGCTAGCGAGCAAATTCCATAAGTGAATTTAATTAAGGTCTTAGTTAACGGAACGGAACCAAAAAATGTTATCCATATCTTCAGATCGAAATTAATGATCAAATTCAACTAAACTTAGATCCATAATCCTTCTTTATTTACCTCTTTTTTTTTTACAAAACAGAAGCTTTCTTGATATCGACTAAATCCCGCCAAAATTAAACCAACAAGCACAAAGGCAGTTAGATCTTTGACAAATTACATGCTACAATCTTACATGCTAAAAAGGCCAAACAGGAATCTCACATAAGTTAAAAGTTTTAAAGAGTTTAAAAGCAAAATACCAGAAAATTAACGAAAACCCATCATCCTAAACTCCATTTCAGATCGTTTAAAACAATCTAAAGCAAATGGGCGTTGATAAAAATCCAAGAAGAAACCTTTAAGATAAAAAAAGTGGCAGTGGAGCAATATTAACGAGAATCCATAACTGAAAACATACCAGCACAAGTTTAAAGCAAGAAATGAGCATTAATCAAACAGAGAAAGGAAGCAAAAAAAGACAATTTGATCAAGGTTACATTATAAGAAAGAGACCCTTTTCTCAAGGAAGAACGCAAAAACAGTAGCAAAAAAAGAAACAGACGAGGAGAAGAATGAGAGTAACAGGTTGCAGTGAGAAAGCTTAAGAGGAGTAAAGGGAAGGAGAACGGGTAGAGAAATATGTGTGAATAAAAGGAGGAGAAGCTAAGAAGACAAGTAAAGGCAGAAGTAGGCAATGGAAAGGAGAGGAAAGTGGAAAACTAGAGATTGAGATGAAGATTTTGGGAAACAAATTCAGGCAATGAACAAGAAGATTTTTGGCGTTAAACGAGTTAGTGTGCGGTGAGTAAGCATAAAAAAAACATTTCTTTTCAGCAATGAAAAATAAAGAGGGCGAAAGGTAGTGTGGGCTAACGGTTGCTGACAAAACTGGAATTCATAATTTAATAAAGCTTAATGTAAGTTTTGGGAGGCAAAAGTTGTGATTTGAGAAAATGAAAACGTAACCGAAAATAGGCAAATCATAAATGCGGCTGAGGCTTATCTTCTGAATTGATAACTTAAGCATGGTGATGACATTTTTGGAATCTAGTCCTAAAGTTGAGCAAGTGCTTGTCCTTACATTTAACGGTTGTTTTACAAAAATCAACATTCATTACCTATGTTCAAACCTAATTTCATGCCTGCTTTATATCTTTTCAATAATTATTTTCTTAATTTTTTCGATTAAAAGTTAAGTTTATATGTTTTTATACTCTAAAAAAACCTTAGGATGTGTTTTAAGATATTAAAAAAAAATTATTAGAACTCTTAACTCGATTGACATCAACATTATTGTCAATTTAGAAGATCGTTAGTTCGAGCACACTAAAGTACGTTTATTCTCTTAATTAAGGGTTGAGTTGTTTTGCAGGTGTTATTATTTGAATATAAATGTTGGGTTTGGGTGTCCATAATAGGCAACATATTAACATATCCTCTTAGTTCAATTGACATTAACATTATCTTTATATTGTAGAAGGGTAATTAAAAAAAAAGGGTAAATTACCTAATTGGTCACCCAACTTTTAAGGCACTTCTATTTTGGTCACCCAAAATGAAATTCTTGCAATTTGGTCACCCAACTTTTAGAATGATTCATTTTAGTCACCCAAGTATTGAATCTCTAACGACGGGTAACTGTACATGTCACATCATGTTTACACTTTCATTTTGGCCACCCAATTTTTAGGTTTCTTTCATTTTGATTATTGAAAAAAATATTTTTTTAAAGTATTGATTGGGGTAAAAAAATCAATGATTAAAGTGAAAAAGCGGTAGAGATTAAAATAATACACAAAAATTGTCAAACTGTACTTGTTTATCTCATTCCCAAAAATTCTAACTTTTTTTTAATATTAAAAATTTAAATTTCAAAATGAATAAATTATTGAAAAAATATTATCTATTGATAATGTCAACCGAATTGTTATAATGATATTAAAATTAAGATAGTGTCTACAAAACTTAAATTTTCTTTTGATTACATAATCTTGAATCTTCCATGCTAATCTAGAAAAGGAAAAGATACTCGCAATTTTTTATAATAACAAATTGGTTGACATATCAATGGATAAAAAATGTTCAACAATTTATTCAATTTGTTTTTATGTTTTAAATTTTAAAATTTCATTATTAAAAGAAAAAAGAAATTTAGAATTTTCGAGAATGGGATAAACAAGTACAATTTGACAATTTTTTGATATTATTTTAGTTTCTGCCGTTTTTTCACTTTAATCCTTATTTTTTTTTACCACAATCAATACTTTTAAAAAATATTTTTTGGGTGACCAAAATGACCACAATCAATCCTTTGCTGATTTTGAGGTTGATGTTATGGCATTCCTTGAGACTCGAGTTAGTGGTTTGAAGGCGAACGAAATTATAATAAGAATTGGTTTGGATTGTTCCCATAGAATCGAAGCTCGGGGTTTTGCAGGGGATTTATGGATTTGTTGGAAAAATAATGTCCCAGTCCAGATTCTTCTAAATGATGCACAATTTATTCATTGTCGTTTGAGGAAGAAGCTGGGATCTAGAAATTTTCTAGTGACTTTTGTTTATGGTTATCTAGACAAATAGAAATGTAAGGCTTTATGGGATCGCTTGGATCAAGTTGTTTATTCCATTAATGAACCTTTGTTTTTGTTGGGGGATTTCAATTCTGTGTTTTCCCCAGATGAAAAGAGAAGGGGTCGACCAATTTTCTCTAGACTTCAATTATTCCAAAAATTTGTTCATAGCAATGGCTTGAGGGATCTTGACTTTAAAGGTCCCCAATTTACTTGAAAGTAGAGGGGCAATTTTTGAAAGACTTGACTGGGCAATTTGAAATAGTAAGTGGTGTCGACTTTAATATGATATAACAGTTTTCCATCTTCCTCGACTTAAATTTGATCACAGACCATTTATTATCCATGAGTTCTCCTAGTCAAGTATTTCAACCTAGACCTTTTCACTTTCTAGCTTCTTGGATATCTCATCCAGATTTTCCTCAGTTTGTGTGTGATAATTGGAGAAATGGATCTAAAATTTACACTAATCTTACTTCTCTTACTGCTGATATTAAAAGATGGAATACTGAGGTTTATGGGCACATTATTAGAAGGAAACGGTCGATTGCTCATCGTATTGGTAAGGTTCAGGCTACTTTAGATCGTAGATGGTGCAACTATATTCTGAATCTTGAAAGTGAGTTATGGATGGAATATTTGATGAGGAAGAATTACTTATGAAGAAAAAAAATAAGATTTGACTGAATTTATTTTGGGGATCGTAATACAAAGTTCTTTAAAATAAATCTCTTATAAGGCGAAATTCTAATAAAATTTTTGCTTTGAAAATTGGGGATAGTTGGTGCTATGATAATGAGATTCTTCATGATGAAATGATTCGTTTTTTTCTCCTCTCTTTACTCATTGGATGATCTATCGTGTGACTTGTTCCCTATGGTGGTCTTTTCTTGAAACTTGATTCTAGCACTCTAAATTCTTTAGCCCTAAGTATCACTGATGAGGAAGTTCAGAATACATTGTTTAGCATGGGTCCCCCTAAAAGCCTCTGACCCGGATGGTCTTTATGCTCTTTTTATTAAAGCCAATGGGATACGGTTAGATCGGATGTTTGTTCTTGGGTTTGTGATGTTTTTTCGGTAAACCTTTCAATTCCTCTATTAACAAGATGCTTTTGGTTCTTATACAGAAGATTAAGAGTCCTGATTTTTTGTCCCATTATCACCCAATAAGCCTCTGTAACGTTTTGTACAAGATTGTTATAAAGTTATCGCCAACCATTTCAAGCCAATATTCCCTTCCCTTATTGCTCAAAATCAAGTGAGTTTTGTGGTAGAGAGGCAAATCACAAACGACATTATTATCGCCCAAGAGATTGTGCACACAATGCAAACCAAAAAAAGGAAGAAATCCTGGATGGCTATAAAAGTGGATTTAGAGAAAGCATATGATAAAATTTATTAGGATTTTATTTAAGATACCTTAGCTGATGTTGGTTTTCCTTCAACTTTGGTTAATGTCATCATGGAATGTATTTCGTCTGTTTCCATACAGATTGTATGGAACGAAAGGCTTTTGAATGATTTTGTTCTTAAGAGGGGTATTAGGCAAGGTTTCCCATTAGCTTCGTACATCTTTGTACTCTATATGGAGAGATTAGGCCAGTTAATTCACAGGAAAGTTGCGGATAAGTCCTGGAAACCAATCGTTTTGGGTAAGGATGGGCCACCCATACCTTTTCTTCACGGATGATTTATCATTATTCGTTGAAGATGAGGTTGATTAGGCGCACAGAATCAAGGATGCTCTTAATACTTTTGGAGCATCTTCGGGACATGGAGTTAATGGGTAGAAAACTACTGTATATTTTTCAAAAAATACCAATGTTAACAATGTCACCGGTATTTGTAGTATTCTTGGGTTTCATCATTCAGATGATTTGGGGACATATTTGGGGCTGCCATTGTTTCACAAGTGAGTCACAAAGAATACCTTCAAGTTTGTTTTGGATAAAGTTAGGCGTAAATTAGATAACTGGAATGCTAATATGCTTTCTATGGTAAGAAGAGTTACTTTAGTTCTGTTTGTACTGTTGTCGATACCTAACTACTTTCTAGAAACTATGAAGATGCTTTCTATGGAAGGAATGCTAATATGTTTTTTATATGGTATTTGCATAAAAATTTAAAAAATTGCAAGGGGTTTTGTTTGGGGGAGTTCAGATTCCAATAAGAAGATGTCTTTGGTGAATTGGGGGGATTGTTACCAACCTTTGTCTAATAGAAGTCTTGGGTTATGATGCCTTAAGAACAAAATGACTCTTTCATGCTCAAGTTGGGTTTTAATCTCCTTACAAATAAGCAAGATTTATGGGTTAGAGTTCTCCATTCCAAATACAAGGTATCTGAGGTTGTTCCGGATGATATCTCTCGAAGTGAATGCTTTTTTGTTTGGAATCACTTACAAAAATTTGGCCTTTGTTACGCCAAAGAATTATCTGGTCTATTGGTGATGGCAACCTTGTGAAATTTTGGACTGATGATTGGATAGCGAGTATGGGTCCACGTCTTAATTTCTGTCGGTATCCAGCTCTTATTAACACTTTTATAATTTTAAATGAGATTGTATCTATGGATGGAAATTGGAATTGGGGTTATCTGCGATGTTTTCTGGATAGTAATATTCTCTCTTATATTGCAGGAATCTCGACGCCGAATCACCTGGTTGGACAGGATGCACTTATCTCTAGATGGTCTCCAAATGGTGATTTTATAGTCAAATCTACTTATAGTATGCTTTTGAAGGATTCTTTTAATTGTTCGTAAGATAAATAGAAGCTTGTTTGGTTTTTGGATGGTCCTCAATAGATTCGTCAATTTCTCTAGTTAGTCTTGAAGGAACGCTTAATGACTAATGTAGAACAATGTATAAGAGGAGTTTCGACGGACCATTCCTGCACAATTTGTAATACCCGAAAATTACTACAGTAAAAAAGTAGGTATCCTTGATATAGTAAAATGAGGAAATAAAGTGACAAAAACGGAAATTTTGAGTTATGGCAACATTGGAAAGTATATTATAACATATTAATTCAAGAAAGGACTAAATCAAAAAATTGAGAAAAGTTTTGTTGACCAAGAGTAAATACTTAAAAATTGAGGGGGTAAAGTGTAAATATGAAAAAG
>CM025145.1:20221193-20233424 GCA_013467495.1 Gossypium gossypioides | reverse complement strand
AAGAAGTTTCCCACTCCCTGGTCAACCTTGGCCATTAACAATTATATCAATGAGGTTTTTGTCTCCCCTTTTTCTTGGCAACCCACCGTTGACTGACTTCTTTTCTATCTGTAGTATACGCAAATTTTATTCAGGATATGGGTTCTTTAGGAACACTGACCTAAATGCACCTCATCCAAATTTCTTTTCCCACGCAACCTTGAAAGGGAAACCTAATGTCGGTCATTGGTTGTCTGACATTTATTTCCTTGGGCTTCAAATTCTTATCCTCCCTATTTTTTGGTGAATTGTCCACCCTAGGTTAATCCTTGGCAGACTCTTTCTTTGTCCAACTCGAGTGACTTAGCCCGTATAACTTCTACAGACTTAACTGTTCCAATTTGCCCCTTATTCGCAGACCCTTAAGTCTTGCTCCTTTTTCAAGTAAATTCTCATGTTCAATAAGCCTTAGAATCCACTCCATTCGATGATTTTTATCAAACTCCATCACCGAGCTAAGTATTTAAACCTTATAAACTTTAATGTTCACCATATCGGCTAAGTCTTCATGATGCCATAACCGAGTTATGGTCTTTCACTCTTTCTCCCCAAGCTCAATGTCCTAGTGGATATTACCACACCTTTTATCCTGGCAGATTGCCCCATGTTTACTGTCTCGGCAGACTATCCCGTGTTTATTTTTCTGGTGGACTATCTACATTGCGATATCGTCTTTTAACTACGATCTTACATGATACAACATCATGTTTACTATCCCGACAAACTATCCCGTGTTTATTGTCCCGATGGACTACCAAAGGATGCCATATAGTCTTTCAACTATGGTCTTAGTCCTATTTACCGTTCTTGTGTACTCTCATATTATGTCATAGTGTCTTTCAGTTATGGTATTACTCATATTTACCACCGAACCAACACATGATGCCATAACATCTTTCAGTTATGGTCTTACTCATTCTATGTGTATAACCTCCGATCAGACTCATGGCATTGCCACGATCTTTCTATTTACTCCTCCCATTGTATTCCATCCATTCCTCCATGTCACCATTCCTAACATTGATGCTCAAACACCACAGTGTCCCCTCCGCAAGGCTCGGATTTTCGAACATCACGGATGCACCCAACAACATCGTATGGCGGTATCTGGCAAAATCACCCCTTGTTTTCCCAATCCTAACTTCTTTTGAACCATTTAATAATCCTATTTCACACCTCACCACAAATAAATAGACATTGCAAGGAATTCATAATATCATGATGGCAGATACTTATAACTTTCTTAATCTTAAGTAGACAAACATTCTCATGCAACAGGGGTCATGCATCATCATGGAACTCATTTTAAAATTTATTTATACTCATGCTAAACACACAACACACTAGAGAAAAAAAGTATAGAAACTCACATCGCTTCCTTATTCTTAATAGCTCAGCTTGTCCGTACGCGAAGGCCTCCTTCGTCCTGGCAGTTGAGCCTAACAACCCATTATCAATTAACTTGAAGACACCCAAACTTTAAAACCCAAAATTTATAATTACATCGAAGCTTAAAGGATTCTTACTCTACTCTTTTTCTTCAATTCACAAGTTTAGAGGGATAAGGAAACTTACCAGTTCCCAATATTCCTACTTCTAAACTCAAATCCACATGATAGTTGCAACATGCAGAACTTCCTTCAACTAAATCCTCCTCTTCTTTAAGGTGATTGAAGAAGATGATGCTTAGAGAGAAATATTTGGGAAGCATAATTGAGGTGAATTTCGTTCCCACACACACCTATATATATTTTCCATCGGCACGATCTCCACAGACCATTTTCGCCACTCAATCCTAATTATTATGCCACCCACCATGGAACTAGCCAGTTCCAATCTAACTAAACCAAGATTGAAATTTAATCATCCCCCAACCAGCCACTCAAGTTGTCTAAATATCTCATTAAAGTCCTCAAATTCCTTTTTCCATCCAATTGCCTCCCAAACTTTTCTTCAAATTCGAGTCCACGAGGCAACTAGGTGTGACAACGGGTGTCCTTGACGATGGATATTATGATACCTAAAGGTGGGCATCATGATACCACTGTCTCCTTTTCTTCTTCATTCCAAGTCTGACGAAGGTGTTATGATATCTAAGCTCTGTAACACCCAAAATGCAGCCGAGTAGGTTCGACCTGAACCTGGCGGGCTACATTAGCCACCGAGGTGACTCTTCATTAACTCCCAACCTAACATCCAACACACCACTTAATAATAGCAAATATTGTGTTAAGTTAAAACACAATAGTGAAAATAATTTACACATAACGAAAAACATGTGAGCTTACAAAACCATAAAGGTAGGTTCACATGCCATCTATGAACAAGTTAAGGTTCGTACACATGACAAAATATAACATAAGTTCGCATAAGAAAAATAGTATGAGATCGCATAAGATTACAGGTTCGCAAATCAGCATAGGTTCACAAATAACAACTTAGACTAGGTTCACTCATACAAGCTCACAATACAGGTTAAATCATTCATTCATTTAAAACATAAGTCCATACTATAACAATTCGCGTACTTCTACTAAGTTCGCTCTTAAACATTCCTCAAAGGTTCGCATACTATCAAGCTTCGCAAATAAAGAGGTATTATACATACATGAGTTTTCATACTTTAATAAGGTTTATATAACACATATATGGATTCGAGCAATTCACCTGGTTCGCTAAATAATAAGATTATTGCTAATAGGGGTACACATGTAATTTATTAGGTTGCATAGATTAATACTTAATAGTAAATCTGTCTTGCATATTAAGACAAAACACAACGTAACGTAATGAATATGCATGAAGAAACATCAAGTTTATTCATAGTAAAAGATAATAAGGTTTTTTAAAACATAGTTCGCGAAAAATAAACTAAAACTTGAAAGAAATTATTTCAAACAGAGTCATCTTATGGTAAATCTAAACCCACATAAATAATAAAACCATCGTCTATTTTCCTAGGTTCACCAATATCCAGTCAGGAGTGAGCCTCGCCAAGTCATCTACCTCGCCACTGCTATCCACAACCTACTTACCTGCGAAGTAAGAGAATAGTAGGTGAGTTCATTGCGAACTCAATGAATAATCAGGAATCAACAAGGAATATTTTTAAAACTAAGCTTTAAAACTAAAAAGAAACTTAGTCATAAGATCATTTCGTATGTTGGGTTTGCCGGTGAGGTTGCAAGACCCAGTTCATAGATCCTATCAAAAAACAACAGTTATAAAAGAGTTTTGCATGTGTTAATAAAAATCATACTTTAAAACTTAGTTCGCGCTTTCTTGAAAATAAAGCTCATTCAACATGAAATCATGCTCGCTTATTTGTCTTATCAAAATGGCTAAGAACATAAAATATGTTCTTGCACTTAACACACTTATCAGAATGGTTGAAGAACATAAAATATATCCAAGCCCACACTTATCTTAGTCTCGTTGGATATGCGAGTCTCCGTATAATGCCTCAGAATTACTCGAAGGGTCCTTCTAACATGTCCCATAAGTGCAGCGCAAGGCAATACACTCTCTTGTATACTAACATGTCCTAGTGAATAGAGCATAGCTCGACATTCCCTTATCTCTCCACATGTCCCAGGGCCTCAACACCCAAAATCATAGAAACAAAGAGGTGATTACTCACAATTCTTTAGTATACCAATATATCCAACATGGCTCGCAAATGAGCACATATAGAGACATATCACAGAGAACTCGCATAGGGAGCTTGCTTGAAAACACTTATAAAGAGCTCGTACAAAAGCTCGTAAAAACACAGTTTATAAAACTGTTCTATAAAACATACTTAAAAACACCGGCTCACTTAGGAGCTCGTATAAAACATATCTTTCGAAAACATGTTTTGAAAACAGTCTTAGAACTTGAAAATAAGGTTTTGTGGAAAACTTACTTTTGTTACTTAGTTTAAAAAAAAAGCTTGTGAATACCATCACATTTCGCACACAATATACGAACCTTAAGCACTCAAACTAAAAATCATGATAGTGAACATACTTATGACAAATCCTAGATCACTTACCAAAAATCTGATAAACTAAACAAGCTTGGCTTTGCATTTATCCTTACTAGTGGATGGTCTAGTTGGTTCGCAAAATAAACCAACACACAAATTACTTAAACAAACCATACCTACAAAGTTCACACATGCAAGCGAACCTAGCTTTCTAGACAATCACCTAATAGGACAGAGACTTACCTTGGGTGTTACGAACTTGATCAGAAGAGAGACTTAACAGAAAAATATTCAATGAGAGAATTCTCTTGAACTAAGGGTCGTATTTATAAACCTAAATGTCTTGGAAATCTTACACGTAAAGTATTCCTAGATATATCATATCTTTATTTCCTAATTCAAGTCTAACTCAATCTTTGAGTGGCGAACTCCTAGTTCGCAAATTCCTTGGCACACTCTAGCTTGCCAACCAGACTAGTAGACCCTTTTGCAATGAATTTAGTGAACCCCTTACCACATCTTTTGGCACATACTGCTACTACCGAGTTCCTTGCTGATACTCTTTTGGCGAACCCCCTGCTCACCTAAGTCTTGGTGAATCCTCACTTACAAGGCCAAAACTTCTAGGCCTAGTCTCGGGACGTTACAAGCTCCAATATTGTGATTCATCTGCTTGTGTCATGGTTTCCACTCAATTTTGGGTCACCAACATACTCCTACAACTCAATCACTCATTAGGATCCAATTAGCACCCTTGGCCAATTTGGATATCAAAATTGCACAAAATAAACATAAAATGCATGAAGAGCTTATTAAAGCTAAAATAACAAAAATTAAACGAAAATTACTAAAACGACATGAATATTACTATAGAATAATCTAATTAAGTATATCACGGAGCCTAATTTAACATATCAAATTACAGCATATCAACCCTTGTTGAATTAGAGAAGTTTATCAAATTCCTAGTTCAAATAGGATGTAGAGGGTGACAATCCTAGTTAATTATACTAGGGTTTGTCATCTACCTTCTTACATTAGGGGCTTTGGGCCTCTTCCATATCGGGTTCAATTATAAGTACTTCATTGGCTTTTAACCCAATACTTTATATTTATTCCAACCCAATAATTGTTATTCTATTTCCCAAAAATAAACTTCAATATATTTCCAATTAAATAATTTTCTCAACCCAATTCTAATTCCGTTAAAATCATGATGACTTTATCCTAAAAGAATATATGAGAAAATATATTTAATATTTCCGCATTGAACAATTCACTATGACCAAATGATTTATTTCCAGTTTCAAACTTTATTTCATTCGAAAAACATAAATTCATTTTTTAGGTCTTTTTCATTTTACATTTTCATTTTCATTTTGGAGAAAACCACATTCATTTCCAAATGATTTCATTTCTCCATTTTCATTTTCATTTTGGATAAAACCTTAATCATTTCCAAAAGTTTGCTATTTCTCCATTTCACCATTTCTATTCATTTCTGTTCATTTGATTTAACATGCAATTCATTTTTGGTTTGAACAAGCTAGCGGAGGGACAAATTTGACATATGCAATTGAGACTCAAATGATTTATAATTAAGTTTCAACTTTTTGCCAATTACTTATAAACTCATTTCGTCACGAAGTCATTCCACCATAGAATCGTGACTGAGCTCTCCCCAATGGCACACCATTACTAAAGCAACTTGATTAGTGTTTGCCCAATGACTTTTTCATAAGTCTGTTACCCTTATAGGATATTATTAATCTCTTTGGAATAATATTCATTCTCCCAATATGATTCTATTTTATCTTATGGTAACCATTATATCTTTCTTCATGAAAGTTCAATCACTACCAAATAGTAATTAAGTCATTAATCACAAAGACAAACGACTCATGGCCACATTTACGTTTCATCAACCATGTAATACCAATGAGAGGATATCATTTACCCATGTCTAGGGTTATGAATTCCACTGTTGTGAATGACGCTACATACTGCAGAAATCATACACTCAATGAACCAACTTTTAGTTTCTTATCTATTCGAAATCAGGCTTTTACTTACATCAAACTTTACGAGTCACACATACATAGTCCGTCATCCACTCAGGATTTAGGTATGTCATAATATGAATGTCACAACTGAATAAATCCATAAACGAATTTAGGATATATTCTTCTTGGGTCCAGTCCAATGTATTGTCAGTCCAATTAGTCACATCTATGTCTCTATCCTCTGGGAGTCATCCGTTTAGATGCCCAAGACAAAACATCTCCCAAATTAGACTTAATAGATGACATCAATTTGTCTTTCAATCAGTTTGCTAATTTTTTATTAGACTAAGGACATGTTTAGGTTCGTCTACAAATATAACTTATCTTTTCGTATTACAATCTGATCACGTAACACCGCTTAGTATTAGTTTAAAAATTAGAAAATCAATGAGCAAAATTTGCTTCCATTTTGCTTTGCGTGAAAAAACCATATGAGGAAAATTAGACAAAGTATACTAATGTAATCAATGAATTTGTTTTATTAACCAATCTATTCAAAAAAAAATACAAGTGTATATTGATGAAAATACTACACTTAAGGCACCAGGTCCAATAGTGACAACAATGTGACAATAAATAATACCAAGAAAACCAGAAACCACAAGAGAATGAAACGCATTTATAGAAAGTATCATATCATAAAGGAGGTAGTTGCAGGTGAAATCAATGATAAATCAAAGTCGCATTTAAGGACAACCTTAGGGACTTGTTCACCAAGATAATACTAGCTATGAGTTTTGAGAAACATGTATATATAGAACATGGCAATACGAAATATGAATCATCTACTTCATTAACACAAGTTGCATTAATATCCTTTATATAATGTCCTGATTATCTAATTGTCTAATAAAATTATTCCTGAATTGCATTAATATCCTTTGCATTAATGTCCTAAATTGCATTAATATCCTTTGTTAATAAAAATTTTTTCAATGTAAAGCAAAATAGACACAAATATTAGCTCACTGATTGTCTAATGTTTAACTAATACTAAGTGGTATTACGTGGCCGGATTGTAATACGAAAAGAGAGCTTATATTAGTAGAGGAACCTAAACATGCCCTTAGTTTAATCGAAAATGAACAAACCTATTGAAAGACTAATATGTTGTCTATCAAGTCTAATTGAGGAAATGTTTTTTCTTAGGCACCGGAGTGGATGACTCTCAGAAGATAGACACATAGATGTGACTAACTGGATTGAAAATACATTAGACTAAACCCAAGTAGAACAAATAAGGAATCCATTTATGGATTTATTCACCTATGACGTTCATAGTGTGCCATTCCTTAATCCTGACTGGATGATGGTCAATGTATGCGTGACTTGTATACTTTGATGTAAGTAAAATCTTGAGGTCTAATAGATATGGAGCTGAAAGCTGGTGCGTTTGGTATATGACTTCTGTAGTATGTAACATCATTCATGATCAGTTGTTTAACGTCACAGCAATAATGTGCGAGTGTACACTATCGATGCAAGTATAGTGACAGATGTGAGTTTTTCGGATATCGATTCCGTAGGGATGGTAGTCTTTTGTCTATTAATGTCGGTGCAACAACTACATAGAAACGAGATAAATTGTGAGAACAGTTGTTGGTGCAATAACTTGAAAACAATAAAATAAAATATGATAATGATAAATTGGGATCCCCAACATGAATCTTCAGCAGAATACTAAGAGCTCACAAGGTATAAAAAGATAGGTGATTGTCGAGGCAATAAAATTCAATGTATATCTTACCTAGCATCACTCCTCTATTTAATCTAAGACTTAAACATGTATATTAACTTCAACTTCCGATGAAGGCAACATGGCACTATTAAGAACAAGTGGAATAAATTCCTCCAATCCTTACTCAACTTTTGTTGTAATGCCTGTTGGCTCAAACTGTTAATGCACTTTTCAGTGTTAGTGACTGCAATAACACTTTCGTGTTAAAAATATTCAAACCCCAAGATTAAACCATCAAAGCAAGATTGAATAAGATAACCTTTCACCAAAAATTCATGTGTACTTCCATACAAATAGAAAACAGAGAGTAATCACCAGCATTTAGAAAAAAATAAGAAATAATCAAGTGGAGAATTATATTCCTAGACAACTCTGAATCTCTCTATTCCCTCTTGTTTCGCGCTTAGGTCTCCTCGTCAGAAGCTAGTCTGCATCTGGTTTTCACGTTGGCTCACCTGTGAGAAGCTTCAGCTGCCATGGTCGCAAGCTTCAAGGTAGGATGATGAAGATGATGATGGAGAAAAAAAACTCTCTTTTTCTTCTCACGTCCACCTTTTATGTCCTCCTCCAACAGTACAGTTGTCCTTCCCTTAAACTTATTCTATCCTTGTACATACAGGTTGGTTATACCAGATTGGATAGCTCATGTAATTTTAGTTCTTATCCAGACAGCTGTTAGGTGTGGCAACAATTCTGGACGCAATCTGGAATTCACTCATGCAATGACATTAATGCAAAAAAGATAGAAAAATTAAGGATAAAATCGTCTAGGATTCACTGAATTATAAAATGTAATTTATTGAACTGAAAATGCTAAAATGTATGCTAAGGATAACTAAATGGGAGCAATTTAATCAATGATTAAAGGGGAAAGCCTATGCTCTTTTTAGTGCTATAACACCCCCAAACTTGAGTTTTTACTTGTCCTTAAGTAAAATAGAAAATAACAAGGCTACAAAAATTTTACTGAGCTTAATGATCATTCTAGAAACTTGAACCCTCTAAATTTCCAATGGATGAATCACATTCAAACGAAAGAATATTGCATCAAAAATTCATAAGCATGAATGAGTAATGTTGCAACTTCATCAATACTAGTATCATGCTTCAAAACCTAAGTTCTATCTACCATTACAAAATTTATTGTACAATACTAAGTATATATATACATTTTTTTTCAGAATAAGGGATATCGTTGCATTATTGTACCTTTGTTCCTAAGAAGTAACGATGGGGTGCAACAAACCCCTAGGGAGTACGTAATTGCGCCGACACATACCATACAGCGACAGCCTTTGGCTAGATTAATTTTTCTAACACTCGTATTAGAGTGTTCCCTCTTTAACATTACATACTACACCCACTTTGGAGTTTCTTTAATTTATAACTATGTATACATATATAAGCAGCTGTAAAAAGTATATCCATTCAAGATTTAAGTAATGATAGCAGCCATCCATTACTAATGCAACCTAATCCATTCATCAAAGAATTGAAGCTACAATCTTCATTGATAATTCACATGATTCAAGAATTAATAATGCAACCTAATCCATTCATTACTAATGCAACCTAATCCATTCATCAAATTATCCAACTCATTCATTGATAATTCACATGATTCAAGAATTAAACATCGAATGTAACAAAAATTTGTGAACAATTTTCATTAACTATAATTAAACCTTGTATGCTTTATTTCTGAAAAAAATTGAAATGTGGGTGTATTTCCAAGCCCTATGTGCATTCCCCCAAACTTAAAGTTTGCATTGTCCCCAATGCACTAACATGAAAATGTAATGACAATAAAAAATGTAATTACAATGTATACTTATCAAAATAAAACCTACAACTACATGCAATGCATGAAGACTACATCTAAAGCTTAAAAGAAACTAACTCAATTATCTGCAGCCGTCGATGTGGCTACATGATGTTTCTTTCTCCTCCTTTTCTTCTCCTTCTTTCATTTTTTATCCTTGGAGCGCTTCCTTTTCTTTTCTTTCGGCTTTGCACGGTCCTCGGATTGCTCCTCAGTTCCTGGCTCTGCCCCGTCATCATTGGCTACTTCTTGTGTAGGAGAGGTCACTTGGAGTAGTCTAGTGTAGACCACTATTTCCAATGAATTGCATTGCTCCTCACTAGTTACCTCAGTAACTTTTGCTGATCTCGCTCCAGCTCGCTCTAAATTATCAATCTTTGTACCCATAGACTCGGGTGTGGTGACAGTCTTCTCAACAGAATCTTCTTCTTTTTCTTTCTCATTTTCAGCAACTTATTCTTCTTCAGCAACAACTTTCTCTTCTGCGGCAGCAACTTCCTTCTCAACAACAGTGTCCTCTTAATCAGCAAAAATACCATCCTCAAACAAGCTATCAATATTTAGCAAACATTCTTCAATATCCCTAGATTCCTCTTAATTCTCATTATCAAAGACCTGCACAATGGGTAGGGATGCCACAGACCTGTCTCGGTCTTCTAAGTCATCATCTGAGGAAGAGCGAGCAGAATTTCAAATGATTGGTGGAAACATTGGGAATTCTGGTAGTAGGGATGGGCTTAGTTGGCCTAATATGGCTACAATGGAACTATTCTAGGCTCTGGTATAAGCATAAAACAAATTCTAGGATTTCTCCATATCTTCTACTGTAATGACAAGCCTGATCTACCTATTGTTGATAGAATTCACCATTTTTCAACATCCTTCAGTTTGTGCCATAATGATGTCTCTGCATTTAGGTTTGTTCCTTTGCTGTCGGCTTTGGCTTTGCCCTTTCTTATCTTGCTAATTTCTGCCTCCTTTAGTATCGACGTGTCCTTGCCACGAGTCATTTTTCTATAGAGGCTTCATTGATTGGGCCCTTTTTTCAATATTTTCTTACCAGCACAGGGCACGATTCCTCTTTGCTAGCACAATAACATCACCAATGATGGGAAAACCAAGATCCCAGTATGCCTTACGGCACAGTCAGTAATTTCTTGGTGAAGTATTGCACCTACATCAATTTTTCTGCCCTTGACAATAGAATGTATCAGACACATTCTGTCGAGGGTGACTGTGGTGCTATGAGTGGAAAGCTTTAATCTGCAATTGACAAAATGAAACCAAATTTTATTTTGTAGTGTCAGGAAGTGACGGTGCATCATATAATTCTTTTGATGGGAACCCGTCCACATTGCTCCCTCGACACACAAGTCTCTCACCAACATGTCTCATTTTTCATCTGTGATGTCAACAATGAACTTGGAGTGTTCGTCTACACTGACCTTGGTGTTGGACAGCTCGTTGATTTTTTCAGTGTCCTATGGTATTAAACTGTCTCGAACTAAAATAAATCTAACTCATGATCATAAAGATTAGCATAAAACTCATGTACTAGTGAAGGAGAGTAGCTTCTAGGATGGCTGCAAAAAGTTTCCCACTTTAACTTTGAGATGGTTTTGGAGACTTGCTTACCCAAGTCTTGTTGTGGCGAAAGGGAAATGCCCTGTTCGGGATGAAATTTTTGCTTCAACATGTTGTCATGAAATTATTCATTTGCCGCTTTATTCAAAAAGATTACTGGCACCTTTGTCTGCACTGTCCTAGGGGATTTCGATTCACAAACTATGGTAGTAGAGGATGCATGTTCTCCAACAGATTTGGTGGCTTTCTTGACCTTGTTTTGGCCATTTTTTGTTAAGGGAGAATAGTTTAAAGTTAAAAAGATATGATCTTGAAAAGAGAAAAGAAATAAAAATGGTTGCTTGAATGCATTATAGTCGATACAGTGGGAGAAGATTTATAGTGAGTGAAAGAGGAAGATGGAGAGGCGTGTTGTTTTGTGGAGAGGTATAAGGCTGGCGGGAATAGTTGTGTCTAATAGAAATTATGCCCACTCAGAAGGATCAAACGACTGAGTGATTTTTGACCCAACGGTGGAATCTGAATTTCCCTAAATTATGATTTGTTATAAATGGTAGTATAGACTTATGGAATGCACTGATAGCAAAATTTCAATGCGTCGACAATGGTACCTAATTATTCTAAAAAAAGGGAGGAAAGTAAATTTTAACACAAACATAAATAAAACAAACTAAAATTATGGAGTAGTAATTAAAAATTAAAACTTTTCGACCAATTTAATGGTCTTTGCCTGCTTTTGATCACTGTTGCCAAAATAGGGTTTCAGCCTCTGTCCATTTACTTTGAATTGGTGTCCATCATGTAAATTTTGAATTGTGACTGCACCATGAGGAAATACGTCGACAACTTCAAAAGGTCCAAACCAACATGACTGTAATTTACCTAGGTGCAATTTAAGTCAAGAATTGAATAATAAAACATGTTGACCCGCGATAAATTGTCACTATAAAATAATCTTGTCATGCCATCGTTTGGTCTTTTCCTTGTAAATTGCAGTGTTTTCATAAGCATTTCT
>CM025145.1:20182603-20197050 GCA_013467495.1 Gossypium gossypioides | reverse complement strand
AAATTTTCATACGATATTTCTATCATACTGTAGACTATAAAATAATATTAAAATAAATTTTCTTTCGACCTCGAATTTGTGGTCCCGAAACCATTGTTCCGATTTCACTGAAAATGGGCTGTTACAGGACGTCACTACCTAAGTTCTTAGTTCTATTCAAATTAGTCTAATTTGTTATGACTTAGTCATTTGTCCAAAGATTTTAGTTTATCCACATCTCCATCAACCAACCTAAGGTTTTAGCTACACATACTCAAAGTGTAGAAAATAAACATAACAATGGAAAACAAAACAACTATGAAAGTAAAGCTTCAGAAAATGTGAAAGTTGAGATTTTTACACAAGAAAACTTAAAAATCATGAAACCAAAAGCATCTAACAGCGAAATATAAAGAAATAAACATAAAACGAACAAGCTTTAACATATTTAATGTAAAATAAACTGAAATACATTAAACTAAAGCTTAACAAGTCTTGAAAGCAAGGTATAGGTAATTGTAAATAAACCTCAGCTACAGTGTTAACTAATTTAACTAACATAAAGAATAGGAAGAGCAAGAAGTAAATACAAAAAAAATAAACTCTAATCTAAGGTAGAAGAAGAGAAAACTAAACCTAAACTAAGCTAATGTGTCTCTCTTATTCAGCAATTTTTGGTTGTTTTGAAAGGTGTTTTGATGACTTTTCGATGCAAAAAATTGCCTCTAGATCGGCCTTGTGTGATTGGTGGGTTGAGTAGACAAAGGTTGCCCTTCTTGTCCAAGTTTTTCCCTCTGATGAAGGTGATATCGCGATACCCTGAAGAGGATATTGCGATACCCAGAAGATGATATTGCGATATCTCGGGCAGTATTGAACTTAGGGGTCTTCTTTGAGAGGTGGATATCATGATACCCAAGGAGGATGTCGCAATACCACTGAAAGGTCTCCTTGGTATTATACTTTGCCGGAGGTGTCGCATTTCTAGGGTTGTATATCGCAATACCCTTTCCCTAGATGTCGTTAATCATTTTCAACCTTCGGCACGTCCTTACATCACTTAAAGACATGTTCAACCTCCCAATGGCACTATCGGCCAATTTGGGTCAAAAAAAAAACAAAAATGAGATATTTTCACTTATTACCTGAAAAATATAAAATTACGAAAATAACGAAAAACTAAGTTAAAAACTCTATTTTTCTCGAGAAAAAACTCCTTAATTATGTCGGAAAAGCCTAATTTGCCATATCGATTTGTTGTAGATCATATTCCCCCATGCTTAATTCTTTGCTTGTCCTCAAGCAAACACACAAAACATGCAAAAAGACGTCCCTTGGACTAAATCAAACATTTAAGTTATATAAGTATACGACATCAAATTTGTACAAGAATAACTTCACAAGCAATTTAAGAACGATACCTAGTTAATTTACCTACTACTAATGCAAATATTATTAGTTTAAAAATTTAAAATGTCAATAGAGATAGAGGAAATGTACATGAATATATGTACAAATGTTATCCGTCAAAATAAATTATACGGATCACTCATATATATTTAAAAAGAATTGTTCACACTCATTCTAAAAAATGCAAGCTATATACAAGCTAATGTGCCAGTGACTTATTCGGGTCCCAAAGGTCTTTTAGGCTTGTAATGTTCTGAGGCTGAGGTTCGTACATATTTAAAGGAAGTTCATCTCCAAATGGTTTAAGCACTATGAATAGTAAATCACATGACATTGTTCCCAATTCCTCCGAATGTGATCGTTACATCTCACCGCCTTCTTTCTTCCTCTCACCTTCTTTATCTCTCCGACAATGTGGAAGAGGTTAATTGATATTAGCTCATTTTTGCACACAATGAATTCAAAACTATTTTATGCTCTCTTTTTTTTTCTTTTTTTTGAGCATTTTTACACTTTGTTCTTTTCTCTCACAATGCTTTTCCTCACTTTTCTTTCTTTTATTTTTTTCTTTCTCTCTTTTTTTAAGCATGGTTCCTAGCAAGAGTCAATTACGTGTTAATTCAATCCCTCTTCACTATCATTCAAGTACATTTTTGAGAAACCTTAGTAATATCCCTACCTACCCCTCGATGTATATGGCCTAATGTCCATTCAATAGTGCATTACAAAGTTCAGGGATAGTGAATGGTTGAGTTTTGAACTCAATTTAGGCTCAAAGTTTCCAACACAGAGGCTTATTGAAAAGAGTAATGTAAGGCTCAAATTCGGGAACTAGGGGTAATGTAGTGTTTAAGGTTGTCCTTTAGGCTCAAGACTATACAAATAATGCCTAAGGTCTTTCTCAGATTAGTCACCTAGCAACAATTATTTAAGCATACATCTATTTAAACGAGAAATTAGCAATTCAAATTATTTATCTACAAGGATTTGTATCTTTTATTCATCCTACGATACATTTTATACACTTTCATTTCGGTTATTGCCTCTAACATATTATACCTATTATCTAAGTTAACTAATTACTCTACAATTAAGAGGAAGAAATTGTCTAGTATCATTCAAAATTTACAAGTTTGGCAATCCTATATACGCATTTGATATGTACAACTATTAACTTATTACTTAATATTAGTCCAAGCGCCATGTAATAACAATAATTAAAAACAAATAAGAAAAATACTTTTGGATTTTTGAAAAATTAAAAATGAAAATGGAAAATATTTTTGGGATTTTTGAATTCTTTTTCAAAAATGCATGACAATTAAAATAAACACAAAAATAAACATAAAAACAAGAAAACATAAACACATAAAGTTTATGTGCACCCCCCACACTTAGACTACACATTGTCGCCAATGTGTGCAAAAGAAAGGATAAGAGGTTACCAAACTTCCCTATAATGGAGCATCAGACTAGCTTGGGCATCCACCTCCTCGTTGAAGCTCTATATGTCATGTAATTTTGCAAGGTAACTCGTTGCACATAGGAAAACAAAGAAAGAAAAACAAACAACAAACAATCCAAACACAAAATAACAATATCCAAAATAGGAAACAAAATCAAAAGTGTTTAATAGTTAACCTATCGCATTAAAAATAATACAATGCAAAAGCATATAAATAGTTTGAATAATCCCCGGAACCTTCGCTCATTCCTGCGATTCCTTTTCCTTTTTTGCTCACAATGGGTCTTGACGGTTGCATCCAAGGTTGATCATTAGGATCTCGTAAGACGGGTCCCCCTCTTAGTTTCCTTGTGGATGAAAGGGCACTCTCAAGGTTTCCTTGATAGGAGGCGAAGTCGTCATCCTCCATGGCCTCATCATCTATTTCTTCCTTTTCCTCCTCTTGTGGCTCGGCCGCGTCTTCCTTACCCTCAGACGAGTCACTTAACCGTTCGGCCATTCTATACTTTACGAACATGTTCATGCCTATTTTCATGGACTATAGGAGTCTTATGTTATATCACACATCGCAGCCTAGCCTACACTCCCATTTTGTAGGCTTGTCAGTCTTTTTCACCTTTGCCTTTGTAGATTTCTTTGGTAGAGCTGGAGGCATCTCCATTTTCTGTTTGCGCCGTTGATTTTATTCTTTTATTTATTTTTTATTTAGATCTTGGGATTGATGCATGAGAGTGTCTGTAATAATACTAGTTGTGGGACAATAAAATTGTTTCGTGGTCCCCATCACCACTCCTGCACGTCAGCACAAATCGATAATTAAATGAGTAAAACATATCCCAACCTTGATACCTGATACACATTTTTGAATTTCCTTGTTGACCCATTTCCAAAGGCTAACCCGCTTTCGCTGCAAAATACAATACAACAACGCAACTCAAAAAATATTAACAGTGTTAGTGTTAAGCAGTGGTGAGATGCAAGTACAAATGAATTGCATCCACATCTTAGCAACGAGAAACATGATAGCTTTCTTGAAAGATAAGGGGTAATCATTATACCCTTCACTTTGCCATTCCCCTCTCCCCTCAGTTAAAAATGATAAAATAGTGTCCATATCCATGCTTTTAAATTTAACAAGATCCATATCGGAAAAAACGTCATTTTCATAATAGAGAACATCATAATATTCACTAATAGCTTTAGGGGATATATCGATTTTTTTATGACGAACGTACACCTTATTTCTTCAAAAAATTTCAAGTTAGAGTAAAACTCCAAAACTACCGAAACTACGGTTGGTGTAGTTAGCACTATAGCGATATTCATCCATCAATGAAAGCGAACTACATCCCAACTTCTTCACAATCCAAGGTCGAAGGATCGAAGCCTCTTTCAAGGGTAAACATTCGCCCTTGAATACTTAAGAAATAGACTTCGGCCTCTTTCAATAGAAATATTTCAAAAACGTATGTTGGTTCCTTTTTTGGTCTTGGGATGCTCTAAAAGGTAATGGAGGCTGGTATGGTGCGTTGGGTTTTAGAGGGTTAGCATTTTGGTTCCCTTGATTTGAAGGTCCCGCTTTGTTCCCTACATAATTAGCAACCATATGGTTACTGTCATCATCGTGCCCTGCATTAAAATTGGTTAGATTGGGTTGGTTTTGGACTTGTGCCTTGGTCGAATTCATCTCCAATTATTTAAGCCTCTCAAGGACTTGTTGATACTTATCCTTGCTAGTGACAACGTTTGCTGCCACTTTTTTGGCTCGATATGTGAACTGCTCAACTGGCCACATGTAAGAGTTCATCACCACATCCTCGATGAGTTGACAAGCCTCGGCGTAAGTCTTTTACATGAATGCTCCAATGGATGCTCCATCAAGACTAGAGCGTTAATTCCCGTCAAGTCCATTGTAGAAGACTTGAAGTTGCAGCCAATCTTGCAAACCATAGTACAGACACTTGCGCAACATCAATTTGAAGTGCTTCCAGGCCTCATATAATGACTTTCCTTTCAATTGTTGAAAATTCTTAATATCCATCCAAAGTTTCATCGTCTTGCTTGGTGGAAAATATTTTGCCAAAAATGTGTTCGCTAGCTCATCCCAAGTGTTGATTGAATCTACTGGCTATGAATCTAACCACAAAAAAGTATCATTTGTAAGGGAGAAAGGGAATAATTGAAGATGAATAGCGTCATTGGATACCCATTATATTTGAAAGTATCACAAATGGTTAGAAACCTCTTAAGGTGTTAATTTGGATTCTCATTCATTAACCCTCGAAATTGAAGGTTTGATTGTACCATTTGGATCATTGTCAATTTAATTTCAAAGTTCTTAGCATTATTCACTGGGTGATTAATGTTACCAAGAATAACGTTCAAGTTGGGCATCGCATAGTCGTTCAAAGTTCTTTGCTCCATAGCTAGTTATGGTGGTTGCAGAATTTCTCCTTGTGGATCTTTGATAGGTTGGTCTATTGGTGGAAATGGAATGTCTCTCATAAGTTGTGCCCTCCTTGCGTGTATGATGATATGTTTCGGTTCCAGCTCAAATAGTAAGACATCGTTATCGATTCGAGACATACAACATTCCTACAAACACGAGAGATTGAAGAAAATTACTTAAAAGTTGAATAACACAAAAATAAATGGTAAATAAAGTCATCTATAAATCTTACTTTGGCTACTTATCTCTACATAAAAGTGTATACTAAAAATTACTCAATCTTACACTGTCTTCCCCGGAAACGACGCTAACAACTTGACTAGTTAGGTGCGTGTGCATTAAAACAACAAGTTTATATAGTAATTTTTAAAGCTCGATTTTACTACAAGCGTACAAGTCAGTTTTAATATATATAGTGTTATCATGAAACACCAAAATATTCCAAGGAAGAGGCGATTGAGCAATAACTAGAATACACAATAAAGACTAAGTGAATACTAATACGATTTTATATTATGGCGATTCATAAAAGATGAGTTTGTAAGAAAATTAAATATTCTACTCTAGGGACTAAATTGCATGAAATGTAAACTAAAGGGACTATCTAGAAAATGACTAATGGGGGTTGGCTAACTTCGATGTGGTTCACCAAATCTCGAACTAGAGACATAAATCTTGTAAATTACCAAGTGGCTCCATTTTATCTTCTGGTCTCACTGGTTAATCTAGGACTAACGAACGGGTGCGCGACAAGATTACCTTTCAATCTCATTTTATCTTAATATTCCCTTAGGGGCGTCACTACCTAAGTTCTTAGTTCTATTCAGATTAGTCTAATTTGTTATGACTTAGTCATTTGTCAAAAGATTTTAGTTTATCCACATCTCCATCAACCAACCTCCTTTAGGGTTTAGCTCTACATACTGAAAGTCAAGAAAATAAACATAACAAAGGAAAACAAAGCAGCCATAAAAGTAAAGCTTGAGAAAAATGTGAAAGTTGAGATTTTTATACAAGAAAACTTTAATAGCATGAAACTGAAAGCATTTAACAGTGAAATCTAAAGTAAAAAACATAAAAGGAATAAGCTTTAACAGATTTAAAGTAAAATAAACTGAAATACATTAAACTAAAGCTTAAAGAGTCTTGAAGGAACGATACATGGACTAGAAGTGTAAATAAATCTTAGCTACAATGTTAACTAATTTAACTAACATAAAGAATAGGAAGCGCAAGAAGTAAATGCAGAAAAAGAAACTATAATCTAAGGTAGAATAAGAGAAAAATAAAAACACTAGAAAAGTATAGAAAAAAAAACTAAAGAAACCTAAACTAAGCTAGCAATTTTTGGTTGTTTTGAAGGGTATTCTTATGACTTTTGATGCCAAAATTGCCCCTACATGGGCCTTGTGTGATTGGTGGGTTGGGTAGACAAAGGTTACCCTTTTTGTCCAAGTTTTTCCCTCTGACAAAAGCGATATCACGATTCTTAGAAGAGGATATCGCGATATCTCGGGCAGTGCTGAACTTAAGGGTCTTCTTTGAAAGGTGTATATCACAATATCGCTAAAGGGTCTCCTTTGTGTTATATATTGTCTGAGGTATCGCGATTCCAGGGGTTGGATATCGTGATACCCTTGCCCTAGATGTCGTTCCTGCTCATTTTCAAACTTTGACACATCCCTACATCACTTAAACACATGTTAGACCTCCCAATGGAAATATCAACCAATTTGGGTAAAAAAATAGAAAACAAAACGAGAGACTTTCATTTATTACCCAAAAATATAAAAATACAAAAATAACAAAAAAACTAAGCTAAAAACCCTATTTTGCTCGAGAAAAAGCTCCTTAAGTGTGTTAGAAAAGCCTAATATGCCACATCAATTTGTGATAGAACACTTGCTAACTAGCATGTAAAATAATGATAAGAATGTAGTAGTATCTGTCAGAATTAATGATGCAAAATATCGGTTGGCATACGATAGTTCGTACAAGATTGCTAAGTATCCCTCAAGGTATTGTTATGATCTATATTCTGGTAATTGTGAAGAGTATATAAAAGATTAAAGAAGAGAGTGTGTATGTTATATAAGAAATTAGATAAGTTTGAATTACATGATGAATTGAGTATAGGTATGTATTATGTTGAAGTACATCAACATTGAGGTGTCTAGTATGTGAAGCATGAGTTCTAAGGGTTGTATGATTGGTGATAAAAAATGTCTGGTATGAATCATATTAGTGTTAGAGGGATCTGTATGTAGCTATATAATGTGTTCAATATGACTCTTAAGTGTGAACAATGAAATTAGAATGATTTAATATATCTATTGATTATATGGTAAGTGCAGGATCAAGTTAAAACAAGACTAAAGGAAATGATCCGTAGAGACGTAATGGGAATATCTTTGAGAAGATTTTCTAAATATATGGTGAAATTTGAACATTCAAAAAGGGTCAGTCAATAAGCTGTAACTATGAAGGTTAGCATGGGTTGAACTTAAGTTTACAAATAAAGCTACGAATGCTTTGGTTTGCAAAGGATGCTGACAAATTATCAAGAACAAGATGAGTTGAAAGAATTGCTTAGGATTATCGTAAAAACAATGGAAAAGGAGAAGAATCTAGACGGTCACAGGGATTAATATGTATAATTTTGTTTAGTGTTTGACGATGCAGAGCTATGATATTGAAAGAGGAAAGGGGCGCTAGTGTTGCACTATCTGCAGTTTAGAAAAAGTATAAAGTAGGTGAAAGTTATCTTCCCTCACTAGGTTCCCGTAAACTAATTTGGGGTTATCTATTACGTTTCAAGATTGATAATGTAATAAAAGAAAAATAAGGATAAAATATATTTTTTAAGAGATCTAGATTTAGAAGTGTATGCAAGGAAATTCGTGTCATTCTAACATGTGGTTGGCGTGTCTAACTAATTTTATCCAAATAGTTGAAATCCTAGGAGGAATGAAAATTTTGAGGACGAAATTTTGTTAAGGGGAAGAGAGTTGTAACACCCAAATTTGGTGGGTCGTGAGCTAAAACAAGAGGATAAGCTCTGAGATGCCCCTATGGAGGTGAGATTTGTAGCTTTGCATGCTATGCTACCGGAAAGTAATTTTGTTAGCTTGATAGAGCAAGTTTCGTAGAGCTTTGCTATGTGATTTTAGTGTTTGAGGTAAAAGGAAAGATTAGTTAGATGAGTAGATCTTGATGAGTTTTATGTGGTTTAATGTTTAGGGGTTGTTGGTCTACTCGAAGGAATCCCAAATATGATGTTTGAAGTTATAAAATGTAAGGATTAGGTGAAGATATCGTGAAGGTCTTGTGAGTACCTCACGAATCTCTAACTTATCTTTTTGTATACATGTATGTTTGTATATTTATATGTTGATTTCTCTATGCTTATAATTGTTATGTGAAGTGAGAAAGAAAGGCATGCTTATGTAACTTGTCGGTTCTGTGAAGATCAATGCTTGATGAGTTATGTATGTGTGTATGTTGATTATGTGAAAATGTGTATCTGATAAGCTTGCATGTATGGCTTGATACCTAAAGAAAAATGTGTCTCTGTTAAGAAAAAGAAATGTGTGCACAATGAACGGGTAAAGAAGACGTGAGTCTGATGATATGTTTTTGTCCACTATAAGCAAGTATGTACATGCATAAACACGTCTGAAAGCATGATGGAGTCTCTACATGAGTAAGTCTTTGCATGAGGAGTCTGTGCATAAGTTGCATGAGTTGCATAAGTCTGCATGTTGAGTCTGCTTACATGTGAGCCCGTCAAGAGAGTAAACACGAATTCTGATATGGAAGTCCATGGCCATGGTAAGAAAACCATATAGTGTAAAACCTAGTCTAGGACTATGGCATCATATAGGGAAGTGGAGACCATATAGTGTAAGACCTATTCATGGTGGCTATTGCATCATATGGGGATATGAAGATCGCATATTGTAAGACCTAGTTTGGGACTATGGCATCATGTGGGGATATGAAGACCGCATATTGTAAGACCTAGTTTGGGACTATGGCGTCATGTGGGGAACATGATAAAGGACCATTGGCCGAGTACCAGGTGATGATGGGCGAACCTCAAAACATTGAGTTTAGGCAAATCCATATTGTCGAAAATGTCATTTATTGAAATGTTAAAGCCTTTTTCGTTGTTCTTTGATAAATGGAAGCCTTTGTAGCTATTTCCTGTTATACGTGAGCCTTTGTGGAAAAATATGTTATATGTGAGCCTTTGTTGTTGAATAGGTTAAAGTGGATGCCTTTGTGGCTGATTCTGTTTTATGAGAGCCTTTGTGGCTGATTCTGTGTATGAGAACCCTTGTGGCTGATTATATTGAATGCGCCTTTATGGCAAAGCCTGTTATATGAGGACGCCTTTGTGGCTATTTATCTATATGGAAGCCTCTATGGTAATCTTATGTATGTGTTTGGATGCCCTTGTGACTATCTAATGTGAGTAGATGCCTTTATGGCAACCTAAACTTATGTGGACATGTTCATGGCTATCTATAGTTACGATGACACCTTTACGATCATCTATGGTAATAAAGGGAATTATTTGGTTATCTGAAAGAAGGAGCACGCCTTCGTGGTCATCTGGTAAAAGAAATCTTTATGGCGAAGTCCAGGTAAATGACTCTCTGAACAAAAAGTAATGGTATGGTATTAGAAAGGTTCTAAATGTTAAGGATGAGGCAGACTCTATATTAATGAAAAGAGATAAAGGTCAGTAAGGGAAAAGGGGCCAAAATGAAATATGTGTCAAACATGAAAAGAGTAAGGACGCGTGTAACGACCCGTTTTCAATGAAATCGAAACAGTGGTTTCAGGACCACAAATCTGAGGTCGTAAAATTTATTTTAATATTATTTTATGGTCTATAGCATGTTAGAATTATGGCATAAAAATTTCGTTAAGAAATTTTACCGTTTGTATGCTTAATTTGTGAAAAAGGATTAAATCACGTAAAGTGTTAAAGTTGTGTTCTATTAGCTAAATGTGTTAAATAGCGATAGATCTTTAAATTGGAGGTCATTATATGGTAATTAGACCATTAACGGTGATGGTGGATGTACATGGCTTGGTATTTGAGTATTTTTTAAAGTTAGGTAAGGGTAAAATAGTAATTAGGTAAATAAAGACTAAATTAATGAAAGAAAAGATATCATCTTCCCCATTTTTCGTCTATGCTAGCCGAAAATCACCATTAAAGGAGAGGAGAGATTTTTTTCAAGCTTTCCCTTTGCATGTAAGTGATTCATTGTCCCGTTTTTGTTGATTTTTATGTTTTTGGAATTGTTGTAGCTTAATCTAGCTAAATAGGGGACTAATTTGCAAAATAGTTGAAAGTTTAGGGTTCTTCCATGAGAGAATTTTAATTGCTTTTGAAGTTTAATGGAAGAAAATGAGTCCTTGTTGTTAATTAAACAACTTTTATTAAGAGATATTTAATGAAATTGTCAAATAGGGGCTAAATTGATAAATGTAAAAATTGTGTGTTAAATGTATGAAATTGTGAAATGTATGGGCTGATATGGGTGTATTGAAATTCGGCTAGGCTTGGTTAAGGGCAAAATTGCTTGAATTTCATTTTACGAGCCTAGGGACTAAATTGTAAAGAAGTTAAATGTTTAGGGTAAAATGGTAATTTTTCCATAACATGAAATTGAATTGAATTGAATTGAATAAATATTAAATTAGTTAAATTTGATTATATAGATAAAAAAACACTTGGAATTAAATCGGGGAAAAGACAAAGTAGTGGATTAATCGAGTTATTGTCTCCGTACTAATTCGAGGTAAGTTCGTATGTTAATAAGTATCAAATTATACATGTTTTAAATGCTTTATTATTATAATTGTAATGATATGACTCTACGGAAATACTCGACGAAGATTTGACGACTTATGAATTGGATCCCGGTTGAACCTTAGGAATAGATACGATACAAATGACATGTCATTAGGGGTTACCGTATTTTAGGTGTTGGTCTCGTACATCCTAACGTGTAGCTACGTTTTGACTGACAGCTTGTGTGAGCAGACCCAGCGATGGCTGGAGAGTGAGCATCTATATTAGATATGAGATAGAGGTGGTTTTAACCACGTACTGGCACTTAGTGTGCGAGATACCCGAGTATCCGATAGTATTCCAAATGGTTCAATGGGTACAGTGATGATATGAGGTTATACGAGTTCGATACGAACCAGTACAGGTATTCGTGTGAAATACGAGAAGTATTTTATATTTTGATATATAAATACATTTGCTAACATGATTATGATTATGTGATAGGCTTTGGACCAAATTAAGTTGCATCTATACTTTTATTTTTGTTTACCTAAATTGTGATGATTTGGTAAGTTGTATTTATTAGTCATACGAACTTACTAAGCTTAATTGCTTACTCCGTTTTAATTTCCGTGTTTTATAGTGATTCAGAAGCTCGTTCGGTTTGGAAGTTGTCAGAGGTTGCCTCACACTATCAAACTCTTATTTTGGTAATTTGGACTCTATATTTTGGTTAAATGGCATGTATAGGTTATTTGGCTAATGTAGCCTATATGTTTTGCTCATATATTTAGCCATTTGATTTGGCTTGTTTTGATATATTTTTGTTATGTATATATGTGTGTGTAAAAGGCCTTATGTTATGTGGTGTTTAGTTGCTATGAGAATGCCATGTTGTGAATTGGTATATTGGGTACCAAATAGTTGAATTTGAGATGTGGCATGCATGATAAGTTAGGCACAATGTTTCACTTATGAGTTTAACCATTTAGGTATATTTTGGAAGTGTGATTGATATGTTTTAAAGTGGTCAATGAATGTGTTGATGGATGTCATGTTGTATGTGTGAATATTATATGTTATAAACTTGATATTGGTTGGTTTTGAATGCCTATTTATGCCATAGTTGTATGTACATTTTTGAGCTTAGGTTGGTACCACATTGGGTGAGAAATATGGCTTGGAAAATGGCCTATTTTTGTCCACACGGGCAGAGACACGGGCGTGTGTCTCAGCCGTGTGTGACACACAATCAGGTGACACGGCCGTGTGTCCCCTTATACTTCTATAGAAATCAAGTCAGTAGCTTCACACGGCCTAGCACACGAGCGTATGGCTTGGCCGTGTGGCACAAGTCAGTATACCCTCCAATTTTCACACAGCCTAGCACATGGCCTGACACACGGGCGTGTGAGGCCATTTCAAAAGGTATACGGCCTAAAACACGGGTGTGTGGTCTAGCCATGTGACCCAAGTCAGTGAGTTACATGGGGTATGACATAGGTTGGGACACGACCGTGTGTCGCCATTTCGAATGTCCACACGGCCTAAGACACGGGCGTGTCAGTTGCCCCTACGCTTTGAAAAGTTTCCATGTTTTTCTAAAAATTCCTTAAGTACTCAATTTAGTCTCGAACTACTTTTAATGACTATTTAGGGTCTCGAGGGCTCGTATTAAGGACTATATGAATGAATTTGAATGGTTTTTGTTTAGAATGAGAAATGGATATAAAAAGTATGATTGTTTGAGTTATAAGACCGGTAATGCTCCGTAACCCTGTTTCGGCTCGGATACGGGTTATGGGTGTTACAACGCGATATAGATAAGAGGATGCGGATTTAATGAGTGATGCATGTAGTACGCTCTTAAAGAAGTCTTAGTCGATTAAGTATGAATTGTACCATAAGGAATGGTAGAGTAAAGTACCCGCCAATTAAGGAAATAGTCCAAATAATACACAAAGTGTTTAGTACGCTACGACATAATGAAACAGGTAATAGAGATTTACTAAGTTCTCAAGAACTTACGTAAGTTATTTCTTGTTTCAGGTTGCAAATAATCTTGTACAGAGGGACGAATCTAAGGCTACTGATCTGCTGTAATTCAATGTAGCAGATTAAACTAATTTTCGCACTAAATGAGATTGAATACAAGTATTTTTATTATATTTTAGTTATGTTTTATATTTTATTTTAGTGTATAAAGTGCCAGCAGTGGGGACCGAATGCTGTTGGGCCCTGCTAGTGTATCTCTAATGAATACCCGGCTTTATCAGTAGGTTTGGGGGCTTTCGTGGCCCTCGAAAATTAAAATTGCTTTGTGGAAATTCATTAATCAGTTTGTGCCTACAAAATTATGTCTTTACAATAAGAGAATTGCTAATGATACCCACTGTCCTCGTTGTCATGTAGCCAATGAGGATGTGAGCCATGTCCTGCGCCACTGTGCTTTTGCTAGGAATGTTTGGTTGGCTTTTCACTATGGATGCCCCAGTAATGATGTGCGAATGAGCTTTAAAGACTGGCTCTCTTGGATGTTTGATCGTCACCCTGTGCGTAAAAGGTTAGAAATTGCAGTGATTCTTTGGGCGTTGTGGTATGCTAGGAATCATTGCATCACAAAGGAGTTATTCAGGGGTTACGAGATGTGGTTACCTTTGTTCACGGGTATTGCTCTGAGCTTGATGTGCTTGCGTCCAATGGGGGCCAATTATTCCCAAGCAAGTTGGTCTGATGGAATCCTCCTCCGGCAACATTTGTAAAAGTAAATGTTGATGCTTGTTTTTCCCTTCAACAGCGGAAAGTGTGCTCAGGAGTTATTATAAGGGATGCATCCGGAATGATTATGGGGGCATGCAGTCAGGTTACTTTAGTTGTCTCTTCGGTCTTTGCCGCAAAAGCTTTAGTTGTTCTTCACGGGCTGCGAATTGTTGTCGATCTGGGGTTCCGGTTTGTTGTGTTGGAAAGTGACGCACGGGCGGTTGTTCAAAAGTTGCAAACTGAGTCTAATGATTTCTCAGAAATTAGCGCCTTAATTTGGGAAGCGAAGGGGCTCTCTCGGGCATTCTGGAGTGTCGATTTGCTTTCCTTGAAAGATCTGGCAATCAGTTTGCACATGCAGTGGCTCAGGAGGGTATATTGCGGCTGGAAGATGGGTTATGGGTGGAGGAAGCTCTGTTGTTGGCTACTACTCTTATTGTTGTTGACAGACGACTCTTTGATCCACCTTGAGGCTCGGCTTTTACAGTTTCGAGTTGAGGGTTCTTGTTGATATTTGTTATCCCGTTTTTGACTGGTCTCAAGCGTCTCGTCATTGTCTTTTACATTGTTGG
>CM025145.1:20120012-20130726 GCA_013467495.1 Gossypium gossypioides | reverse complement strand
TATATATATGAATTGTATTTAAGTGTATTAAACTAAATGATTTATTATATCCTTACTAAGTTTTGTAAACTTACTGGTTCTTATGGATTGAATTGTAGATAACTGTTGCTGACATTTTGGAAGGATCACCCAGTTCGCTCACACTTTCCATCAATGTTGGTAGCTTTTGTGTCCTTTAGGGTAGTGGCATGTATATGTGGCTAGATATGTTGCTTTGGTATACTTTGATGTTTTACTAAACTATGTCATTAGGTACTTTAATATACTTGAAAATAGGTTCTTTTTAGTGTAACTAGAATGGTATGAAAATGAGTATTTGTATTATGTTTTGGTATATGTTTGAACTAGGTTACTATGCATGAAATGAAACAATTTTGATATGTTTTGATAGCTGATGTTTTGAGATAATTGTGGTGTCTTTTAAAGGCATATTGGTTGTTGAATTAGGTTGTTGAAATGACATTTTGATGCAAGTTTGAATGATGCTTAAGTACTATGAATGTGTGCCCAAATAGGGTGAGTGTATATGTATGAAATGGTATGGTAATTATTTGATTTTTGGTACATTTTGGGTACACACGGTCATGTGACTTAGCCGTATGAGACGCACGACCTAGCGACACAGTCGTGTGTCATATGGGGTTTTCAAAGGGAACAAGTCAGTGAGTTACACGGCCTGGCACACTGGCATGTGGGGCAACTTAGAGAGTTACATGGCCTGGCATACGGTTATTGACACGGCCGTGTGACCCTACTCAGAGAGTTACACAGGTGAGGACACGGGGTGGGACACGACCGAGTGTCCCTAGTTCGAAGGTTAAATTTTCCTAGACTTTGTAAATGATTTTAGATTGGTCTCAAATCGTTTCTAAGGTATGTTTAGGGCCTCGAGGGCTCAATTTAGGGACGGTTTGTATGTATATGTTTTATTTATGATTTGTTTATGTTATTGAATGAAGTTAAGTTTAAATGTTTTTTATTGTACGGTAATGCTCCATGACCCTAAACCGGCAAGGGATACGGGTTAAGGGTGTTATATTTATTGGTATCAGAGCTACGGTTTAGTCGATTCTAGGACTAACGTATTAGAGTAGAGTTAGTATATACATGCCACATATACCTTGTGATAGTGTGATGTTTTTGATCCGTTCTAATATTGTATTTTTTAATATATTCAAGATGTCAACTGAATCGAACCGGGCTGTAATTAATGAAGTTGAAAGTAATGTTCAAGCTTCGAATCTAGAAGCAAGTAATAGGGCATCAATTCCACAGTCTTTTGGTGATGAAATGAAAAATGTATTCCTCGAAATGATGAACCAGTGGTTCACTAAATTCAAGTAAGCGAATCTTGCAACTCCGCCACCTCTACCCCCTAATGTGCCTCCTTCGACACCACTGGGTGCTCAAAATTTTGTACCGGTGATGATTAATCACATATCAGTGGATAAAGTTCAAAAATGTATAGCGGAGGAATTCAGAGGCAAGGTGGATGATGATCTTGCCAAAGCCAAGTATTGGCTAATGAATACAAAGAGAGCCTTCGTGGAGTTGAAGTGCACTCCTGAAGATTGTTTGAGATGCGCTGTGTTGCTACTAAAAGATGAAGCGTATTTGTGGTGGGACACTTTGAGCATGATGACATCGAGTGATCGTATTAATTAGGATTTCTTTCAGACTAAATTTAGGAAGAAGTATGTTAGCTAATTATTTATTGACAAGAAAAAGAAAGAATTTCTTGAGTTAAAACAAGGAAATCAGACTGTAGCTGAGTATGAACGTGAATTTGTGCAGTTAAGTAAGTATGCCTGTAATATCATATCAATTTAGGAGGAAATGTGTATTAGATTTGGGGATGGGTTGAATGATGATATCCGTATGTCTGTAGAAACATTAAAGTTACGGGAATTTGTAAAACTTTCACAACAGGCTGAGAAAGTTGAAGAAATTTGGAAAAGTAAACGACTGTCAGATTCAAATTTTTGAGACTTTAACAAAATAAGGTTGTTCAAGCCTACTCAAACATCTCCATCGAAGAAATTTAGAAACGACATAAGTCGATCAGTTGCCCCTTTAGAGTTCACTAGTAGAGAGAAACTGAGGCAAAGTAATTTCCAGCCTGTTAATTCTCCAGCAGCTAGTGTTGGAAGTGTAAGAAATGTTGAGAGAACCATTCCTGTTTGTGATGAATGCAATAAAAGACATTTTTGTGATGTCGGTCAAAGTCAGGAGCTTGTTTCCGTTGTGGGTCTACTGACCATTTCCTTCGTGATTGTCCGAAGAAGCAAAATGATTTTGGTAATCAATCAAACAAGCCTGAAGCAACTTCTCAGAGAGGTAGACGATCTAGAAATGCCAGGAATACTACTCCTGGTCGAGGTAAGAATATCGAGATAAATGAACGGTCTGAAATGAGAACACCAACTAGGGCCTATGCAATCAGAGCTCGTGAAGAAGCTACTGCCCCAGATGTTATTGCAGGTAGTTTTTCTCTCTTTGATATTAATGTATATGCATTGATTGATCTTGGATCAATTCACTCATATATATGCACTGTATTAGTAGATAGAAAGAAATTACCTGTTGAGTTCACTGAATATACTATCAAAGTTATGAATCCCCTAGGTCAGTGTGTTTTAGTTAATCAGATGTGTAGATTGTGTCCATTGAAAATTAGGGGTTACGATTTTCCTGCTAGTTTGATGTTGTTACCTTTTGATGATTTTGATATCATTCTAGGAATGGACTGGTTTTTTGAGCATGATGCAATAGTGAGTTACTGAATGAAGCAAGTTAGTTTGAAGTGTCTAGATGGTGAATTTATTTCTGTTAAGACAAACGGGGTCGATTGTGTTACAAATGTAACTTCGGCATTGACAGCTCAAAAATTGTTTAAAAAGGGTTGTGAAGCTTATTTAGCCTACATTCTTGATTCGAAAATGACAAAATAAAAAATCGAACAATTGCCAATAGTCAAGGAGTATGTTGATGTTTTTCCTAAAGAATTGCCTGAGTTGCCACCAACACGAGAAATAGAATTCATAATCGAACTTGTGCCTGGAATAGCTCCAATTTCGATAATGCTGTACAGGATGACCCCTACTAAGTTGAACGAGTTGAAAGTGCAGTTGCAAGAGTTGTTAGATCACAGATTTATTCGACTGAACATAACACCTTGGGGCGCTCCAGTTTTATTCGTAAATAAGAAAGATGGGTCAATGAGACTATGTATAGATTATCGACAGCTGAATAGAGCTACTACCATCAAGAATAAACACTTGTTACCTCGTATTAATGATTTGTTCGATCAATTAAAAGGAGCTATAATGTTTTTGAAGATTGACTTGAGATCTGGATATTATTAGCTATGAGTTAAAGAGCAAGATATACCGAAAACTGCATTCAGAACTAGATATGGTCACTATGAATTTCTGGTGATGCCATTTGGTTTGACCAATACTCCTGCAACATTCATGGATTTGATGAATCGGGTATTTCAGCCATATTTAGATCGGTTTGTTGTGGTATTCATTGATGATATTCTGATCTATTCATTGAAAGAGTTGGATCATGTCGAACATTTAAGAGTTGTAATGCAAACTTTGCGTGAAAAAAACTGTATGCGAAATTCAATAAATGTGAATTCTGGCTGCAAGAAGTATATTTTATGGGACATGCTATTTATGCAGATGGAATTAGGGTTGATCTGAATAAAATATCAGTGATTGTTGAATGGAAAATTCCAAAGAACGTTTCTGAAGTTCGAAGTTGCTTGGGTTTAGCTAGATACTATCGGCGATTTGTTAAAAATTTCTCGATCATTACTTCACCTATGACCATGTTATTACAGAAAAACATCAAATTTGCTTGGTCTGATAAATGTCAACAAAGTTTTGATCAACTGAAAAGCATGTTAACAGAAGCTCCAGTAATAACTCAGCTTGAATCTGGAACGGCATTTGTTGTTTACAGTGATTTATCTCTCAACTGTTTAGGTTGTGTGTTAATGCAGACAGGGAAAGTAGTAGCTTATGCTTCTTGACAGTTAAAGCCGCATGAAATAAATTATCCTACTCATGATCTTGAGCTTGTCGCGATTATCTTCGCTTTGAAGATATGGAGGCATTATTTATACAGTGAGAAATGTCATGTGTATACTGATCACAAAAGGTTAAAATACTTAATCACCTAGAAGAAGCTGAATCTGAGGCAGCGACATTGGTTAGAATTACTGAAAGATTATGATTTTGTTATTGATTACCATCTGGGAAAGGCTAATGTGGTTGTGGATGCACTCAGCAGAAAGTCATCATTATTTGCACTTCGAGCATTGAATACTCATTTGGCATTGAATACCGATGGTTCTATATTGGCAGAATTGAAGACTAAACTCTTGTTCTAAGACAAATTTGAGAATTACAAAATGATGATCCGTAGTTGATACTGAAACGAAGCTTGGTTCAGGATAATTATACAGTATTGGTGATGATGGTATATTGTGTTACCATAATAGAATTTGTGTTCCGAATAGTTCAAATTTGAAACGTGATATTCTATCTGAGGCTCACAGCAGTACATATTCTATTCATTCGGGTAGCATGGAGATGTATTGTGATTTGAAACAGATGTACTGGTGGCCGAGTATGAAACGTGAGATTTGTGAGTTCATATCCAGATGTTTGATTTGCCAACAGGTAAAAGTAGAGCATCAGTTGCCGTCGGGATTATTACAACCTGTTATGATTCCTGAGTGGAAGTGGGAATGAATCACGATGGATTTCGTATCTGGTTTGCCTGTAACTTTGAAAAAGAAAGACTTGATCTGGGTGATTGTTGATAGATTGACTAAGTCGGCCCATTTTATCCCAGTCAGAACGGATTACTCACTTGAGAGGTTAGCAAAATTGTATGTGTCAGAGATTGTGAGGTTACACGGGGTTTTGACATCTATTATTTCCCATCATAATCCGCAGTTTACATCGAGATTTTAGAGTAAACTTCATGAGGCTTTGGGCACTAAACTCAACTTCAGTACCGCGTTGTATCCTTAGATGGACGGGAAAATCAGAACGAGTAATACAAATACTGAAAGATATGTTACGATGTTGTATACTCGAATTTGATGGTAGTTGGGAAAAATATTTATCGTTAGCTAAGTTTGCTTATAATGATAGTTATCAATCCATTATAAAAATTGCACCGTTTGAAGCTTTATACGGAAGAAAATGTAAAATGCCGTTGTATTGGTCCGAGCTGAGCGAATCCAAAATGGTAGGGATTGATTTGATTCAAGAAACTGAAGAAAAGGTTCAAATTATTCGAGATAGTTTGAAAGCTGCATCTAATTGTCAGAAATCATACGCAGATTTGAAAAGAAAGGATATAGAATATGCTATTAGTGACCGAGTATTGTTAAAAGTTTCTCTCCATGGAAAAAAATGTGCTTCGATTCGGTAAAAAAAGAAAGTTAAGTCCGAGATTTATCAGACCGCATGAGATCACTGAAAGAGTCGGCGCTGTAGCTTACATACTTGAATTGCCTCCTGAACTAGAGAAAATTGAAAATGTGTTTCACGTTTCAATGCTAAGACAATATAGCTCTGATCCTTCACACGTGATTCCTCACAATGAAATCAAATTACAGCCAAATTTATCATATTCTGAAGAACTAGTAAAAATTTTGGCTCGGGAAGTCAAAGAACTTTGGAATAAATGAGTACCGCTGGTGAAAGTCTTGTGGCATCGGCATGGTACTAAGGAGGCTACCTGGGAAATCGAGAAATCAATGAAATTACAATACCCGGATCTATTCTCAGGTAATAATTTTGAGGACGAAATTTTCTAAAGGGGAGAGTTGTAATAGCCCGTTTTTCAGTGATATCAGAATAGTGGTTTTGGGTCCACAATTTTGATGAGTAAATTATTATTTTATTATTTATTTAGTGTCTACGAGATTTTATTAAAGTCGTATTAAAATTTTGTTAAGAAATTTTAATGTTTAAATGCTTAATTAAGTGAAAAGGACTAAATCGTAAAAGGTAAAAAACTTGAGTTCTAATAGTTAAGAGAGACAAATAGCTTTATAAGTGAATGTTAATGGACTTGAATGGTAATTATACCATATATGTTGATAGTGGATGTACATGGATTTGGTATTATTGAAATTTTAATAATTTTTAAAGGGTAAAAAGGTAAATTAGTAAATAAAACTAAAAATAACATAAGAAATCATGTCCATCTTCTTCAATTCAACTCATCTACACCGAAAGTCACCATAGAAAGGAACTAGTGCATTCGGTCAAGTTTATTTCATTTCATATAAGTGTATTCAAACTCATTTTTAATGATTTTTATGTTTTTGATATCGTTACAGCTAGGTCCAGCTAGCCCATACCTCCATTTTTTAATCTGTTAAAAATTTTGGAAGTTACCATTGATGAATCTTGAATGTTTTTTTTTATGATAACCATGTGTTTGAAGCTTTGATTGTCATATTTGGTTGACTTGTAAAGTGATTTTTGTTAAATTTTGATTTAAGGATTAAATTGTTAAAATGTCAAAATCTCAAGGTTTAATAGTGAATTTTGATGTACAATAAGGACTGTTAAAATGGCTATAATATTCGACTGTAACTTGATTATAAGGAAATAGTCAATTTGATGATTTTTAAGTTGGAGGACTAAATTGTAAAAATTGTAAAAGTTTAGGGAAAATGTGTAAATAATAAGAAGTTAAGGGTTGTGTATATTATATGAAATGTGAAATATGTATGAGATTAATATATTGTATTTAACTATCATATAGATCAAAACTTAGATAAAATAGACAATAACTAAGGAAAAAGGGAAAATAGTAGATTAGTCCTTGCGTGTTGGTCAGAATCGAATAATAGGTAAGTTCATAGTGTTTCAATATGTAATGAATTGCTACTTGTATTTTTACATTATAGTTCTTTAATTAAATGACTATAGTTAATAATTGAATAATTACACATACGTCCCTCTATTTGTACTTTGGTACCCCTGATTGCACATACGTGCCCCTGTTTGTACTTCGGTACCCCTGATTGCACATACGTGCCCTTGTTTGTACTTCGATACCCCTAAACGCATTTACGTGCCTTGATTGTACTCTGGTAAACTTGAAATAAAAGATATATATGAATTGTAAGTGTATTAGACTAAATGATATACTATATCCTTACTAAGTTTTGTAAACTTACCGGTTCTTGTGGATTGTTTTGTAGATAACTGTTGCTAGAATTTTGGAAGGATCAACCAGTTGGCTCACACTATCCATCAATGTTGGTATTTTTTGTGTCCTTTATGGTTGTGGCATGTATATGTGGCTGGATATGTTGGTTTGGTATACTTTGATGTTTTACTAAACTATGTTATTAGGTACTTTAATATACTTGTAAATAGGTTATTTTTTATGTAACTAGAATGGTATAAAGATGAGTATTTGTAGTATGTTTTGGTATATCTTTGAACTAGGTTACTATGCGTGAAATGAGACAATGTTGATATGTTTTTATAGTTGATGTTTTGAGATAATCGTGGTGTCTTTGAATGACACATTTGTTAGGTGAATTAGGTTGTTGAAATGGCATTTTGATGCAAGTTTGAATGATGCTTAAGTACCATGAATGTGTGCCCAAATAGTGTGAGTGTATATGTATGAAATGGTATGGTAATGGTTTGAAGTACATTTTGGGTTCACACGGTTTGAGACACGGGCATGTGACCCTACTCAGAGAGCTACCCGGGTAAGGACATGGGCTGGGACACGTTCGTGTGTCCCTTGTTCGAAGGTTACACGGCCAGAGACACGGGCGTGTTTCTTAGCCATGTGATCCCTATTTCCAAAATTTTGTGACTTTTTCCTAGACTTTCTAAATGATTTCAGATTGGTCCCGAATCGTTTCTAAGGTATGCTTAAGGCCTCGAGGGCTCGGTTTAGGGACGGTATGTATGCATATGTGTTGTTTATATTCTTTTTATGTTATTGAATGAAGTTAAGTTTAAATGTTTCTGATTGTACGGTAATGCTCTATGACCCTAAACTGGTGACGGATACGGGTTAGAGGTGTTACAAACCACTTCGCTCTTTGCTAACTTTTCACTAAATCGGATGCAAAACCTTGACTTAAAAGATGAATTTTATTATTACAAGAATTCGATTTGGAAATTAAAGATAAGAAAGAGGTTGAAAATCTTGCAGCTGACCACCTCTCGAGACTCGAGAATCCCCATCTTGAGCAACTTAATGAGAATGGGATAAATGACTCGTTTCCTATAGAACGACTCTTTGCAGTAATCGATTCTGAAGGCCCTTGGTTTGCAAATATCGCTAACATCTTACCAAAAGGTTTGACTCATCATCAAAAGAAGTGATTCTTTGCTGATGTGAAAAACTATTTTTGGGAGATCCTTTTCTTTTTCGTGTGTGTGAAGATCAGATAATTCAATGGTGTTTTTCGCAACCAGAAGTGAATAAAATTTTAGACTATTGTCATTCGAGAGCGACGGGAGGACACTACAGTGAGATTAGGACAGCATATAAAGCACATTCAAAGATGCTAACAGGTATTTCACTTCTTGTGATAGATGCCAGAGAACATGAAATATTTCCAAACATGATGAAATGCCTCAAACTTACATACTTTCTTGTGAAATTTTTGACATTTGGGGTATTGATTTCATGGGACCTTTTCCTAGTTCTTATGGTAATAAATAAATACTGGTAGCAGTCGATTATGTATCAAAATGGGTTGAAGCTCAAGCTTTACCAGCTAATGATGCTAGGGTGGCTGTTAGATTTCTTAAGAAACTATTTACTCATTTTGGAACACCTCGAGCAATCATTAGTGATAGGGGTACACATTTCTATAACACTCCATTTGATAAGATTCTTAACAACTGCGATGTACATCATAGAACAACTACCCCTTTTCATCCTCAAATTAATGGGCAAGTTGAAGTGTTGAACCGAGAACTGAAACGCATCTTAGAAAAGACTGTAAAGACAAATAGGAAGGATTGGGCTTCAAAATTAGATGATACTTTATGGGCTTATAGGACTGCGTATAAAACACCCAAAGGAACTCCCCATACAGACTTGTTTATAGGAAGAGTCGTCACTTACCACTAGAACTCAAACATAAAGCATTTGGGGCAATAAAATTTTTGAATTTCGATCCTAAACTTGTAGGTGATAAGAGATTATTGCAACTAAATGAGTTAGATGAATGGCGAGCAAATGCTTACAAGAGCTCGACATTATACAAAGAAGCAACGAAGAAATGCCACGACACTCGTTTAAAGCAGCCCGAACAATTCATAGTTGGAGATAGAGTGCTTTTATATAATTCAAGGCTTAAATTGTTTCCAAGAAAGCTAAAATTGAGATGGTTAGGTCCTTATGTGGTAAAACCCATTTTTCCCTATGGTACAATAGAGGTAACACATCCTGAATATGACACATTTAAGGTAAACGGTCATCGATTCAAATTTTATATTAGAGGTGATATTAACATCGAGAGAGAGGAGCTTAGAATCCAAAATCTGAATCGGCCTTGAGTAAAAAGGAAAAGTCGAGCTTCAACTTTAAATAAGCGCTTCTCGGAAGGCAACCTGAGTGTTTCAATTTTGTTAATTCCCTTAATTTTGTTGCGTGTTTAATTTGTTAAAAAAAAGTGAATCACACGACTAAGAGTGGTACACATAGCCTGGCGACATGGTCGTGTGTGACGTATGGCCTGGACATACGGGCATGTCCTAGGCCATGTGCAGACTAAAGCTAATTTTTCCAAAGTTTTTGCGACACACATAGCAATAGAGACTTACACAATTTGAAGACATAATCGTGTGAGTCACACGACCTAGACACATGAGCATGTCCTGGGCAATGTACACCTTGGGACGTAATTATTTTAGGTTTCAATTGTTACACAGTCTAAGATGGTCCACACAGCTTGGCAACAAGGTTTTGTGTGACACACGGCCTGGACACACGGGCGTGTCTTAGGTTGTGTCCATACTGGAGTATATTTTTCAATTTCATTTTAAAATAGTGAGTTACACGGGTGAAAGACACGATCGTATGAAACACACGGCTTGGCACACGGGCGTGTGTGAGACCGTGTTCATCACATAGCCTCGTACACGGGTGTAGGAAAAGTGAATGATGATCACACACGGCCTTGCACACGGTCATGTGTGACACATGGCCTGGACATGCAGGCATGTTACTGACCGTGTCGAGACTGGGCTTCATTTTTATTAAATTTTCATTTGACACACAGGTTGAGAGTGCACACACGGGCGTGTGGCAAGACTGCGTGACCTAACATAGGCCTTTACATGACCGTGTCCCCCTTAAAAACCCTATTTTTTTGTCTTCTTCCTCATCTACCAGACGTTGTTCCTCCCCTGACCAAGCCAAAACCCCTCGCAGTCGATCTCCTTCCCCCAAACCTTTTCCCCTCCCCGTCCTTCGCCCTCAACTTTGCTCCCCACCTCCAAACTCATCCCTTCCCCTTGTCGATCCCTCTCTCTTCTCTCCCTTGTATGAATTTCCCCTTTTCATCGAGTAATCACAACCCCCACCCTTTCTCCCCCTTCTTCTCTCCCTTGCATGAACAACCCCTTTTGGGCCCATCTTCATCACCGGTCCCAGCACCAGCGCCCTCGTCGACCTCACCCCTCACATC